>MJUU01014426.1:92610-104729 GCA_002080025.1 Modiolus philippinarum | reverse complement strand
TTTTAAACTGACGGTGAGATTAACAACTGTTTAGAAATTGTGAGCTTATTGCATGGTCGCAAGGCTGGTGGGGGAAGAAAGCCCAAAGTTCCAAGCTGGAAAATCGGTGAAACCTCCAGGGTAGGTGCCTTTGAAACCTTGACACGTGCAGGAGTCGAACCCACAGTGGTGTCGGCCATTGTGGTTGAAAGTCCTGTGCCCTTGCCTTGCCCCTGGTCGGGCAGCTTTTCCCTATTTGTCTGACTGAATGTCCAGCAAGACTATTAGGCCTAAAAAAATATACCTGTGTTTCCGGTAACATGGTCTTCAAAATTAGGGTCGACAGGTAGGCATATTTTTTTTATTTTTCCAAAACTTTTTACATAGACATATAGAGAGTTACTTTTGGACTTTAACTATAAAAATTGCCAAAAAAACTTTAGGGTTAGCCTATCATATTTAAAAAATTGATGGGTGTTCCATGGAACACTTGTGTCGCCTGCACTACAGAAGAGCCATTTTTGGTCCAGTAAAATATGCAAAATTAAAATTTTACTTATAATGTGCATGTCTAGATTAGGAGAAAATCATATTCTGCAAATTTGGTTAAGAATATGAATTACAGCTTTAAGGACTTGCAGATTAACAATCTGATTTAACATATGAGCTTAGTGGCTTGGCCAACCTATACAATCCGTAAAAAACATCTAAATATAATGTGCATAACCAGACCTGATATACAACATATACTGAAAATTTTAATAGGTTGGAATCTGACAGACAGTTGTCAAGGAGCCGAAGATTATAAAACCCAATTAACAAATGAGCTATTTCGGCTCTGTTAACCCCTTAAATCTGTAAAATCAAAATTTTAAATATCAGGTGCACAACTATATCAGGTAATCAATGTATTCTGAAAGGCTGGTTGGAATATGATTTACAGTTTTGAAGGGTTTCCACATAAACAAACAGAATTAACAAATGAGCTATTCTGGCTCAGTGAACCTCTAAAACTGCAAAATCAAAATTTTAAGTATCAGATATGCAACTACATCAGGTGAACAACATATCCTGCAAGTTTGGTTGGAATCTGACATATAGTTGTGATGGAATTGGGGATTAAGAAACCAGATTTTCAAATGAGCAACTTTGGCTCTGTGAACCCCTAAAATCTGTAAAATTAAAATTCTATATATAAGGTGCACAACTACATCAGGTGAACAATCTATCCTGGAAGTTTTGTTGGAATCGGACTGGCAGTTTTGAAGGAGTTGCAGATTCAAAACAGACAGACTCATGAGCAATTTTGGCTCTGTGAACCTCTAAAATCTGTAAAATCAAAATTCTAAGTATCAGGTGCACAACTACACCCAGTGAACAACTTATCCTGAAAGTTTTGTAAGAATCTGACAAGCAGTTTTGAAGGAGTTGTGAATTCAAAACCAACAGACTCACAAATGAGCAATTTTGGCTCTGTTAACCTCTAAAATCTGCAAAATCAAATTCTAAGTATCAGGTGCACAACTACACCAGTTAAACAACATATCCTGAAAGTTTGGTAGGAATCAGACAAGTGGTTTTGAAGGAGTTGTGGGTTCAAAAACTGTCGGGACGACCCAGGACGACGACGACAGATAGTAATCCCTATGTGTCGACTCTGCTTACAGCAGGCAACACAATAAAAAATCATCTCCACTTTAACCTTATATAACTAACATGGTACAGGAAGATAACTGACCGAACCTTCTCATTATGTCTCAGTTCCAAAGACCCTGGCACTTGATGCAAATTTCACTCTTTCCTAATTGGTTGGTGATGATGCAATGTTGTCTAACACATTTTTTTTTTAAAGTTTTTTAAAAAGAAAGCAAGATAAGAGGATGACTTGGCCTACAAGTTTTGAGTGTTACTGGAAAATGGGAAAATAGGTAAGGGCAGGATTTAATAGAGCATTCTATCTGACTCCAATATATAGACTTAGGATAGAGATATAGGCTTTTGCTAGTGCCGGTACAAAGTCCGCCTGTCCCGAGTTCCTATCATTATTTACGTTTGTCTTTTGTTTTATTTGTGTTTTTTCTGTGTAGTTCCCTAGCATATTGTGGCATGTAACTATAATTTTCAGCCATTGTAGGTGTTTCCTGTTGTCCCTTTTATTTCAATTAGGATGGACATTTACATGTATGCAGTGATGCATTTCTTCATACAATAATGAATTTGTCTATAATAGTTTGCTAGAAGGCTGCATTTATTATGACCTAATCATGTAATCCACATCAACACGGTATTACTCCTATATGTCCATCACCTATGGCACATCTTTCAAACCCTTAAACTAATTCAGTTTAACGAAAAAGTGAAGTGATTGGTAAATGAACATAATTATAGAAGATGCATCTTCTTTCAAGACTACATCATACATTTAGAAAACATAATTACTACAAAAGGACCTTACAGCACTAGAAGACTGGGAAAACAAATGGCAAATGATCTTCAATGCCAAAAAATGTATTGTCATCAGAATAACACCCCTGAAGAAAGACCTTACCTTACCATCTACATACAAATTACACAGACATACATTAGATGTTGTGGACTCAAGCAAATACCTAGGAGTGACCATGAACAACAACCTGACATGGGATGGACATATAGATAACATCGTTGGTAAAGGCAACAAAACCCTAGGATTCATCCGCCGTAATCTTAAGGATTGCACAAAACCAGTCAAAGCAGCGGCATACACATCAATAGTAAGACCATCAGTGGAATATGCATCAACAATCTGGGATCCCACAAACCAAGGTAAAATCAGAGCGATCGATAATGTCCAGAAAAGAGCAGCGAGATTCGTGCACAACAACTATGCCAACCGAACACCAGGCTGCGTCACGAAAATGGTGTCAGCATTGTAATGGGAGAACCTCGCTGACAGATGCAAGAAAAATAGGCTGTGTATGTTATATAAGATACAACATGGAGAAGTCGACATTGATAAAGACCAGTACCTTATTCCAAATGACAACCGGACCAGAGGTAAGGATCGCTTCTTCCAAGAGAGGACAAAAAACAACAGTTACGGACAGTCATTTTTCCCCCGAGGACAATTAGAGATTGGAACCAACTACCAACTTGTACAACATCAGCCAGCACTGTAGAGGGATTCAGAGCTGCCCTAAAGGCACGCTCTGAAAGGAACTAAACATCAATCCCTTGTACATAGTTTTACTTGTATATAGCGTTGAGAGCTGACTGTGTTGCCCGCACATGCGAATAGTTCTCGCGGAGCCAACTACGTTCTAAAAAGAACCTGGTTCCTTTCTTGGAAGAAGAACATTATCAATAAATAATGAAATAACCTATTGACATGATTGGAAATAACAACCAATGGGGTGATGCTAAAACGTGTAACGGAACGAAACGGAACGAAATTGTTTCGTTTCTTGCTTTAGTATTTATCATTGTTTAATTACTAATTCAAGGAACTGTTTCGTTTCGTTCCTGTTCCGTTTCTTAAATTAGTAAAAATACTAATATTAATGCAAAACTTTGTACTGAGAAATAATGATCAATAATGCCCATCGAGATCTAGATGAAATTTCAAAACTAATTTTTCTTGTCCATGAAAAGTTTTTCTGTAAAGACATTTTTTTAAATGTAATTATGTCCTGATAGGACATAATTTCATCGCAAGGTATCATGGAATTATGACCAGTCTCATAGTTTTATGATATAGAGGACACTTGTAATTTCATAGAAAGATGCTATAGAATTTTGTGCATTAAATACTAAAAACGTTTCCCGGCACCTGAATCGGTTTTCAGGGGTTCCCGCTACAGGGCTTCCGGATGCGTCAACAGTTGGTGCTGTCTATACATGGTAGTCAGGTCATAATAAGGGAAGCCTGACCACAGAACATTACATAGCCAACTTGTGTGGAGAAACGCAAAAGCTCCATGCAGTATAAAGGTCCCATCTGTTTTGCTCTAAGGAGAGCAGACGCACTGAGTGTCGTATAGATGGCTAAATTTCCTGCCCCTACCCATTTCTCGCCTTTTCTAGTGGAAATTAAAACTCGTAGCCCAGGTTGTCCCTTCCACCTTTATTTCTTTCTTCTTTTACTAATATTGTTTTTTCTTTTCAAACCATAGTTTGATTACCAGAATATAGAGTAGCGATATTTGTGTATGATGCTTCTCGTGCATGCAATTTGAATCGGGCCAAAATGACCAAGTGCTGCATGTAATCAATATTTTTTGTAAAAAGTACAGAAAAATCAATTTAGATCTTTAAAACTTGCGCATTGATATGTCCTTTGTATGTAAATCAAAGTATTACTCTTTGTTATAAATGAAAACGAATTTTGCAATGAAGTACTACTTTTTGTTATGACAGCTACATATTTCACGAATTGGAATTGAGTAAATGTGTCAACGTATATTTGTTCCGCATAACAAAAGTTCCTTTGGAACAAATGTTATAAACATTGTTATAATATTTCTTCCTTTTAGAACAATTGTTATGTAACATTTATTCCATCAAGAACAAATAATATAATATTTGTTTCTGTGGAACAAATACCCATATATACTTTATCCTTTGGAACAAATATTATAAAGGAACAAATAGCACATGACAACATAACACATATGTTCACTCTAACTGCAATTAATTTGAACATGTAAGTGAGCATCAAAATTCATTGATTTTTTTTTTAAATCAAAAATTTATTGATAAGTCTAGAGGATTCTTAGCTCTAATCAACATGTACGTCATTTTCCTGTTTTGTATCTTTTCGTTTGCTGTTAAAATTAAATATAAGTTCACATACCTTGTTGTATTCAAGTGTATATATTTTTGTTTGTGTTTTGCTGTTACATTTTGTATGTTGTTAATTTATAAGGAGAGAACACTTGTATATAAGTTTGAACAACTTTTGTCCAATCCTCTTAAATATGTTTCAATGAAATAATATTAAACTATAACTGAAAAATGTCGATTTTCAAGCCCTGCCATGCCATTGATCTATCTTGATTTCAGAAGCAGAGTTAAAACTGGTGTTTTAGATCGTTTCCCATTGTCAGTGAAGCTGATTAATGAGATGTCAAAGTAGTTGTTCTCATTGGGGTATAAGAATTTCGCGGGATTGAATTTTTGCTTTAGACGTCATGCTATAGATTGTTGAAAAATGATACACTTGAAAGGGGGTACAGGTCGGACGTGATGCGGTTCCCTCAGAAAAAATACCGTTGAATCGAGAAAGGCAGTTTCTTTAAAAGTGCTTGCCATATTTTCCCGCCCATAATACGGGAAAGCTGAAAACAACTTTTCAATTTTTAGGGAAAGGGATCCACTATGAGACCCTTTTGTATGCACACTGCATAATAAAAATAAGAATATTTTATTTAGTTGTCATATTTACTTTAAACAGGCAATAAAGAATCAGACAATTAAGCAATGATTGAAATGATTTAAAAAACGAAAAAAAACATATCATATATAAGTCATGTTACTGCAGGATCAGAGCCAACCTATTATTGAAAATGCATAAAAATATGACTAAAATTTATCCACTTTGATAGGACTAAACCTTCTCAAATTAAGACAGTTGTTAATAAATGCACCAGCCTTTCATTTTTAAATAACTAAATATATTTAAAAGAAATAAAATTCATATTCCCAATAATTTTTACAGTTTTCTTTATTCTTTCAAAAAAATATATTTCTGGCTGCACTATATAATAATTGGTTCATTTTAAATTTTCCCATTGAACAAATTGGACAAATGCGCTCAGATCTATCAGGGCGATTTTTTTACTATATACATGTCTGTTTCTATTCTTACAAGGTATGCACTGGTTTTTCCATTGGCAGAGTGACTGTATGATTTTAAAGTCAGCAATTTGAGTATATTGTTAACTTTCAAAAGAGTTTTAACTTACTATAACAACATATTTGTGTGCAAAATATTAAACTTATTATTTTACCATACATTCAAAAAACTCTCACACATTTTTTCTTTAGAATAATTACATAAAGATCCGATTACAGCATCTAAAGATATTCAATTGAATACCAGATTGGGCATTTTTTGTTACAAATGTATGCATCATATAACAGCCCATATTCATATTGGAACGTGTGCATGCAACCTGGAAATATTCTAACATTGATATAACAATTTAGTAATAAATCGTTGTCCAGGTTCTGACATTACTGCAATGGTGCTAGCTTTTCTATATATTTCAAAAATCCTTTACGAGATTTTTCTGTGATATTATTCATAAATACTAGTACCTTTTCTATAAAAATATATTACTAAACTAAGAAACGAAACCTAAAATACAGAAACGAAACGGTTTCGTTTCTTGAAATAGTAATATATAACGGATAATTACTAAAAGAAGAAACGAAACCATTCCGTTTCGTTTTGTTCCGTTACACGTTTTAGCATCACCCCAACCTATGTGTCTCAGTTCTAATGACATTGAAACCTGCATGCAAAAATGCACACTTTCTTAATTGGTTGATTATGATGCAATGGTACATGCATGATGCTTACTACATGCTCATAGACAGATCTAGTTGTACTCCAGCAATGCTAGAGGTGAATGGCAAGCTACTTTTTTCTGATATGCCATTGGAGTATGGAGGAACGGAATTTCAACCTCTTACGTCGTAGGAGTAATCTAGTTGCTGCATAAATTCTTGCACATGTATTACGCAATACAGGATATAAACAAAATACAAATAATTGCGCAGATCATTGCCTCCAAAAATCACATTTAAAGCATAAATTGCATATTTGCTTCAGAATTTATGAGTCACGTTTATTTTCGGGAACCACCCATGCCACTGCACGTTTTAAATCCAATGACAAAGCCATTTTGACTTTTCACAAAGAAATTGGCAAAAGAAGGCTTTTCTTACCAAGTAAATCTTTTTCTGCATCGTCTGGTTTGGACTCTGCCGAGTCTTCCATGGCAGTTGCATTTGACCAAAAGAAAACTATCTCGTTACCGTGCCAACAAGTGGTTTTATACCCAAGTCAAAGTATTTACACGTCAACCATTGGGAAACCATTTTTGTGTGTATTTTTGTCACATGATCATGTGTGGTCGATAACCTGTCAGTGTCATATTTTTTTCATGTTTTTTTACATACACAGAATAGCTATGCCTTTGAATTGATATGCAAAAATTCTTTAAAGATTAATTTTTAATCAATATAATCAGTTACCGTTTATTTATGTTATGCATGGCTGGTGCTTGTGACATTATGCAAATTAGGGCACTTGTCCGTCAAATACAAGATTAAGTCGCGCATGTTTGTATTTGTATTTTTACAGTAATTTTGAAAACAAATATATATTTTAAATAAAAATGAATGTCATTTGTTTAATTCTAAAATAAAAATAACACGGAAGTGTATGCTGTTGATAAATTATTTCACTTTCTAACGGGATTTTTTTTTGTCGCGGAATCATTTGTACAGCAATTTGGCTCGATTTTCGAAGTTTGTTGTTTGGGCGGGAAGTGAAAACGACGCCATTTTCTCTGTTTTCATACCGAAAATAATGTAGAACACTGTTATCACCAACAAATTTGAGTGTCTGGGTTATTTTTGCTGACTTTTTATTCACCATATTTTTAGTTTTATCTACAAACACGTGTAAGTATTTCAAACATCCGTCTGTTGACTGGCAGACGTCTCGGCTGTCCATGCTTATTGATTATCATTTTCCGAGGTAAATTTTAGCTATTGAACTGCATATAAATTGTGTACGTGGTCATGCACCAAATTATTCAAATTGTAACAGTGATGAAAATTAGATTTATTGTTATTTTTTGTAGATTCCTGAACAATGTTTTACGCACATTTTGTGTTGAGCAAGAAAGGTCCCTTGGCAAGGATTTGGCTGGCTGCCCATTGGGACAAAAAACTGACAAAAGCTCATGTATTTGAAACCAACATTGACAGCAGTGTAGAAGCAATCATGCAGCCTCAGGTAATTAGAATTTGATGGTAACTTGTCAGGGCTCAACTGCTTTCCAACTCCAAATCTCGCTCATGCTCACCCCTTTCAATGTCACGGAGGTGCATACCTGAGTTGTATTCAGGTAGGAGATATATAGCCAGTAAAAATCGACTGAGCTAACGGAATATTTCTTTAGCTCATTCGGTAGCGAGGCCGGCTACGAATTAAAAGGTCCAGGGTTCGATCCCTGGACGAGGGGGCACTGTTAGTTAAACAATGCTGATTTTCATGTTCGGACTGACCCTCCGGTCACATAAAATTTTCGAGAAAAAATTATTTCAAATAGAAAAGGGACCTTTTCATGATTACAACAAACTGAAATTTCTGGTTCCTCCGTATATTCTCACATCAGGGGTGTGATATCGCTGATTTCTGCTGATCAACTTTCCAAATCTGTTTTTGTATACTTCATGTATGTATCGGGCCACAACGAGCTTTTGACGATGACATTCCCGTAGTGCATTAAAGTAAGGTTAATGTGGATGCTGTCTAATGTTGAGTGTTTTCAGAAGCTGCACTCTCAATCTATCTCCCCTAAAATTCTTGTCAGTTTTTGCTATTAACCAATGATATGTGGTTTTCAAGGGGAAGTCCTGAAGTGAGTTTTATTCCCCCGTTCTCACCCCAGAATATCTATAAATATCCATTCACTGACATTTGACTGACCTTCAACATATCTGAACTCATATTGGCTACAATAAACCATGTGACACTTTTGGCGGGGATCCATGACCAAGAAAAAATCTATGGAAAGCTAACTGAGTCATCCTTATTACTTTCAATATTTATTTTTTACCAGAATTGTATCTTCAGTAACGTTTACCATGTTATATCAGTGAGGGAACTCATTTTATTTTCACACTCGCCATTTTGGCGAGTGTAGTTTACTTACAACTTGCCAAACTCCCTTTACACTCACCAATTTTTGCAATTTATCAAGTGGGTTAAACTCAGCAAAAGGTCACATTTGGCTAAAAGGAGAATAATTATAGTAAAAAAATCATTCCATGCTTTTATCAGCTTGAATTTGTAATATGAAATCAATTAGATAGTGTTCCAAAATCAAATATGATCAAATATAGATTGTCCTCAGGAATGTCAATTATACACAATGTCTAACGTTACTTAAACAAAAATTCTGATTTAATCTTGGTCGCCTTTTTATCACAATTTAGCGGGTAAGTAAGTAGTTTCTAAACATTGACATGTTATAAACATCGAAATTCACGCTATATTTAGACAGCAACCACATGATTTCCACCAACGCTAGAAATTGAAAGTATAATTTCTTCGATCTGCGCATGACAATTTCAAAGGGAGATAATAAAATTATGAATAAAATCCGGCAATAAAATTTTGATTGGCTAATTAAAATAGACTCTTCAAGATGATTGCTTGATGGATATTGATTTACAAATTTGGTCCCAGGGGGAAAACCTGCTACGTAGGGCAGTTTCATTGATACTTTACCGGACATATCTCTTGACCGGCAACTTGCCTCAAAAGTTCCACTCGCCACACTGGCGAGTATGGGGTTCTTGGCACTCACCAAATGAGAATGTTACTCGCTTTTGGCGAGCGGTGAGTTCCCACACTGTATATTCATTTTTTTTATTGCGATTAATAACATTTAACCATATGTTGCTGATACCTTATTTGTGTATACCAGAGTTCGCGAAAATCGTCGGTCCTGTCGGTCCTGACCGCCAAAAAACGGCTAGGTCCGGCAAATTTATTGTTTGTGACGGTCCTGATGACCGGCAAAATAAAACAACCGTTGTAGGTTACTTTTCTCTCGTTGGTTTTTAGATGTATCATTCGATACTGGTTTCTGTATATGAAATGATACACCAGTTCAAATAACATGGCCGAACTGTAAAAGCGTCGATTTGCAACACCAAGGAAGCGTTTGGTGGCTTCAAAGGAACGTACCGCGGAATTAAAATGTCTAAAGATTCGAATCATAAAGGGAAAAGGACGTGAAGTGTGTTTTTCGAACGAATGACAATGTGGGAGGGATGGATACTCGCCGTACGATTATGAAACACAACTGATGTTACGTACCCTTTTAACTCCGGTAACGCCTGCCAATGTAATTTTGAAAAATAAAAACTAATGACAATTTGAGACTAAGTTCTAACTGCCAATTTAAGTGTCAACGATACCCACACCATGGGCCTCACCATCTTCCCTATAGTTGGCTACACTAACTGGCATAACGAGAAACTTGTGTGAGTGATAGTGCCACCGAAATTTATGATAAACAAAGATCCAAAAGACCCCTGCCAACATTTCTTTGCAAATATCAATAAGACATATTTTCATGTTAACAAATTGACGAAATTTTGATGAAATTTTGATGATTGATTAGGTAGAGTGTAATCAAGGACGTATATTTAGATATCTAAATATACGTCCTTGGTGCAATGTACTGCAATGTCCAGTGAGCAATATTTCAGCTTTATCAGGAGGTGAACAATTTGAGTAAATTAAAATAAGTATTGGTCAAAGAAGAAAGAAATTAAGATGGTCGGGACAACAAAGGCTACTAGTTTTGAGTGTCACTGGAAGAAAGAGGAGAAAAGGGTAGGAGCAGGAAATTTAGGTTTCTTCATGACTCCCAGCGAGTGAAAAATTACATAGAAGGGGTCTTTATACTGCATGGAGCTTAGTATTTGTCCATTCAGTTTGGTTCTTGGTCAACCTTTCAATATTATACCCTGACTACCCATCAAATACCGGGCATTCCCATATCTGCCACCTGCCACCTGCATGGTGACGAGCCAAATTTTTTAGGACCGGCAAAATTTTTGTAGGACTGACAGAAAATTTGAACTTGCCAGTCCCATGACCGGCAGACCAAAAAGACTTTTCGCGAACTCTGGTATACATGTTTTGCAAAAATTATCATCATCTTTTATGTGTATTCATATTAACATACAGGCAATCAAATTTTCGTGAAAAATTCCAGTTTTATAGCATAAAATTAATATGATTCCCTTGAATAGCAATTTTATCTTGAGTTTGCATTAGATTTTCAAATTGCACAGTTATGACATGGAAGGAGAGATACTGAAATTACTAAAACACTTACGGTCATAAATTTTGTTGCTATACTGGTCCTCCATTTACAAGTTTTAAACCATTGTCGAAAATAGGTCAAGCTTCAAAACAACAACAACAGGTGAACATTTCATTTGATGATTTCATTTTCAGCATGCAGATATTTTTTTCTTCAATATTTTCCAATGAATTCCAAATTCAACCGACTTTATGAAATCATGTCAAAATAGGTTAAATCTCGTACAGTGTAAATGCAAAACGGGATTTTCCAATACATCGTCGAAAACTGGTAGAACGAGGATACTTCTTACATGTATTTGTTTTTTTTTTTGTGGGACTTCCTATAACCAAATCACATCACAGTCTCAAATTACTTGCCTGAAATGCTCTCAGGATGCACCTTTTTGCATCTCCGTCAATTAATCTTTGGGGAAACCCCAGACCCCTGTCTCAACTCTGGGAACCAAAACCCCCTTGACAGCCCGGAGGGAAACTTNTACATGTACGACAATAGCGAAAGAATTGTAAAATGTAGATGCCATAAGCCGGGACTGTCAGAATATAACTGATCAAAAATAGTATATTTACTATTATAAAGTCAGGAGCATCATGCTTGTCATAAAGGTTTTGCTTTCAAATGTGCAGAGTTATCAATATAGAGGTACATGTATTTGTTCAAGTATGATGCCAATGGTGGTGTTAGTGGTCACTTTAATATCCAGTTCATCTCGTATATAAGATGAAGGTTATCCTGAGGTTGAGAATTGTTGAGTGATATGACGGAAACTGAAATCAAAAGACTTGGCTAGCTTGTTGTCTTGTTTTAGCTGGCCGCGACGAATGCCCTGAGAGCTATTGTCAAATGTTGTTCAAGTAGTCTGGGCATTTGTTATAAAAATCTTGTGTGCGTGTCCAGATCGCAGTTGTTTTACTCTATCTTCAACATTTAAAATCCCAGGCTTGCCAACTCCGGTTTACCAACACTAGATCTAGGACTCTTGTTATTTATAAAACGTTACTAATAAGTCAATAAGAAGTT
>MJUU01014426.1:29091-58639 GCA_002080025.1 Modiolus philippinarum | reverse complement strand
CGGTAATTGTACATGGTAGGATCATCTAACCTTTGCATGTGCATGTATCTTGGTGGGTAGGTCACCATTCAGGTAAAATTAGATAACTTTGACCTACATTTTCTCTTTGTAAACTAAAAATATTTTCCTAACTATGTTTCTTTGCAGAAAAAGATTGTGGGGTTAATCTCATGACCACTAAATAGACTCATCAGAATGCTACTTTCCTTGTTAACCTGTGCACAAGGCACTAGGTTTTGTTTGAATATCTGTGTGGCAAAGTTTGTCTTGAAAACTGTTCAAGTTTGGACAAGACAGGATAGAAAGGTTATTCTTTCATTTGCCATGCATCCATCCAGTTTGTGTTCAAGTTTCTTAAGTTATTGGTGGGCAGCAAAATAACGAATGCCTGACACATTCTAGTTTTAATATTTTACGGAGAGAGTAGAGATTTTATTAAAAGTTGTCTGTTGTATTTTGATTCTTTTGATATAAATAAGGCCACTACAAATTGATTCCATTTTCTTTGGACTTGCTCATACCTAAATTTGAAGTTTGAGAAGAAAAAACATTTTTGACTGTTTTCTTTTACCTCAAGATTTCTGGCTTCTCTTCAAAGCAAATAAGCATTTAAAAAATAGAATTTTATCCCTTGCTCTGGAAGTTCAGTGAAAAATTGAAGTTTTCAGATAAAAAATCATGTAGCTCACTAGTAAATATTATAATCTACATTTTTTAAATAAAAACACATTCCCCTTACAACATTTTAGGCTTCGCTTCACAAAATTGAATTTGTACAAAAAACAAAAACAAAAAAAATTTCGCTTGCTCGCTTGTCTATTTTCTGAAAAGTGTAAGAAGAACTAGGAATTGATTTGGAGTGGCCTAATAGCAGTTTGATAACAGATTTTAACACAGGCAAGTTAGAGGGCAGTGGTTCCTTGATAAATTGCATGTACTGTTGAAAAGAGAAATATCTTGGCATTCCAAGTCATTGTTGCTTTTCGTTTACCCCATAATTCAAAGTGCAATTCATTTAAAAAAAATGTAGTTTTAATGTGACTTGGTAATATTTTACGAAATCTATATTTATGGTTAAATGTGTTCAAATAAGATTTTACTTGTTATCCGTGTTTTATACATGTATGTGTTAAACTGCAAAGTTAATATAATAATTGCACAATACTGCAGTAAGTGCAGTTCATAATTCATAACATCATCGTCATCATAGAAATGCCATATTTCTTTTTATAATAAAATGTTTTAAACCTTATCTTCATTTGCATTGCTATAAGTATGTCTCAAATACAACATGATTGATGGTTTTGCTGCCTTGTATGATGTTCATCCAAATCCTTTTTACTTTAGTCTTTAAGTGGAGGCAGAACTAAAACCAGTTTTACTCGACTAGGGCTGAAACCAACATTTGGGGAAAGCATACCTAGCACCATACCATGATGGTTTGTATTGTTTAACTGCATAACTGTATTATTATACCCCCGCTCCGAAGGAGGGCGGTATACTGTTTTACCTCTGTCCGTCTGTCCGTCACGCATATTTTCGTCGCATTTTTCTCGGCAACTACACATGACAGCCACTTGGTATTTGGAATAGGGCATCAGTATGGGATCCTATACTGCGCCTCCCCTTTTCGGCCATATCTGATCACCACTTCCTGTTTACGGACTGTGCATTTTTTACTTTTATTTTCAAAATTGTGACTTTTTGTCGCATTTTTCTCAGCAACTACACATTACAGCCACTTGCTATTTGGAATAGGGCATCAGTATGGGATCCTACACTGCGCCTCCCCTTTTCGGCCATATGGGATCACCACTTCCTGTTTACCGACTGTGCATTTTTTACTTTTATTTTCAAAATTGTGACTTTTTGTCCCATTTTTCTCAGCAACTACACATGACAGCGACTTGATATTTGGAATGGTGCATCAGTATGGGGTCCAATACTGCGCCTCCCCTTTTCGGCCATATCAGTTGACCAACTTTGTGCTTTTTCACATTTATTTTCAAAATTGTGACTTTTTCGTCGCATTTTTCTCAGCAACTACACATGACCGCCACTTGATGTTTGGAATGGGGCATCAGTATGGGGTCCTACACTGCACCTCCCCTTTTCGGCCATATCAGATCACCACTTCCTGTTTACCGACTTTGTGCCTTTTTTACTTTCGTTTTCCAAATTGTGACTTTTTCGTCGCATTTTTCTAAGGAACTGCACACGACAGCTACTTCATATTTGGTATGGAGCTTCTTTGAAGGGTTCTATACTGCATCTCACTTTTTCAGCCATATTGCTGTACTACTTACTGTTTTTATGACTTTATGATTTTTTTTACTTTCATTTTCCATGGTGAACTTTTTTGTCACTTTCGGCAACCAAACATCCAACTGTGTAAATGCTTGTATTTTGTCCACACTTGTAATGTGTCCACACCTGTATTGTGTCCACACACACTTAATTTTGCACTTACTTATTGATTCAGGTTCAATGATGTTATGGGTATAACTGGCTGCCATTCGGCGACAGCTCTTGTTAAAAAAAGATGACGTTTTGTCTGTCACAAAGTTTATGTTTCTTATGATAGTTCTTGATTTCTTGACCTACATTTTATGCATGAGTAACTCTGGTAAGGTTTGGGTAAGATCTGAGATATTAGAGAAGTTATATTTTATCAGTAGATCTGCTTTGGCTAGTCACAAGGTTCCTAATAAAAATATGGCCACTTTGTGACTTGGGTTAAGTCCAGATCTGAGATGAAGAGGTGTTACAGGAATAATGTCGGTAGATGTACCTTTCAAAGTCACAAAGGTAGTAATAAGATAAAACCACTTTGTAAATTTTATGCACGAATGACATGGTTAAAGTTAGGTTTATGTTTGGTTCATCTTAAGATGAGGAATAATAGAATAAAAAAGATAACAGGAAACACCTACAATGACCGAGAAATAGTCAAATGCCACAATGTACCAAGGAACTGCACAAGAAAAAAACACATAAAAAACAAGACAAACGTAAACAAGGAAAGGAACCTGGCACAGCCGGACAAGTACCTGGCACTAGCAAAAGCCAGCGGTAGGGTTAAACCGGTTTATGGATACTGAAACCTCGCCTTTCTCTCTCCCATTTCCCAATAGTATAATAAACCTACGAATAAAACCTAAAACAAGTAGATAACTAACTACTAGTATTTGACCACAATCTTGAAAAGGAAAAGGGGACAAAACGTAATTTTGAAAGATGGGTCAAGGAGTGCTCGCCGCTTAACTGCCGGCTAGCTCAAGGAACCTAGTCTGTTGATAAAACATTGTCGCACTACGGAAGAAAACTCAAAACTCCCAGGTGGATTTGGTAAAGAATCGTTAAGTTTTTCAATAGACACCAGCTGTATTAGTATAGTATAAGAAGAAGAATTTTTATTATGCTAATCAAAAACCCATAAAGGGCATCATTATACAACAAAATAGAGTTTGATTGGTTAGTATATGTGCCCTGGATAGTCACGAGGTTGCTGATCATGACATTGACCTACATTTCATGCATGAACAACTGGTTCAATTATGCTTCCAAGTCCAGAGATACTGGTTGCCTTGGAAAAGTAATATCAGAAGAATAAATGCGCTTTGCTTAGTCATGTGGTGACTGATAAGCAATGTTAAAATTTGAGTCACTTTGACTTGAATATATTTTCAAGTACAAGTGACTCGGCTTAAAGTTTGTTTCAGAGTCCAGATCTGGGATACAAGGTGAGTATAGGAATTATATTTTGACGGGAGATGATCATGATGTTCATGATAAAAATAATGTCACTGGTCTACATTTCATGGGTGAGTGACTCTGGCAAAAGTTCAGATATATCTCAGGTAGAGGAGTAATTTTTAGTTTGCCTCAATAAAGTTGAGGACTATTATTAGGACTATACCCTTGGCGTCCACGTCTGCGTCCGCGTTTGGGTATATATCTTGGGAAGTATTAAGGGTAGGGTCATCAAACTTTGTGTGCAGGTGTATCTTGGGTTGTCTCACAGCCAACAAGAAAAATAGGTCTCTCTGACCTATATTTCACGCTTGATCGCCTTAAATATAATTTTAGGTCCAAGTTCATATATCAGGTACAGTGAATGGTAAGATCATCTAACCTTGCATGTGCATGCATCTCTTGCGGAATGTCAGCATCCAGTCAAAATCGGGTCACTGACCTACATTTTTCCGCATGATTGACTTGCATTCAAGTTCATATCTCAGGTACTGTACATGGTAGGACCATCTAACCTTGCATGTGCATGCATCTTTGGCAGTAGGTCAACATCCAGGCAAAATTAGGTCACTGACCTACATTTTCCACATGATTGACTTGCATTCAAGTTTACGTCCGAGTTCATATCTCGGGACTTGTAGGTGGTAGGATCATGTAACCTTGCATGTGCATGCATCTTTGACGGTAGGGTAACATCCAGGCAAAATTGGGTCACGTTGACCTCCATTTTCCGAATCATTGACTTACTTTCAAGTTTACGTCCGAGTTCGTATCTCAGGTGCTGTAGGTGGTAGGATCATCTTGCCTTGCATGTGCATGCATCTTTGGCGGTAGGTCAGCATCCAGGCAAAATTAGGTCACGTCGACCTACATTTTCCACTTGATTTACTTACATTCAAGTTAACAACCGAGTTCATATCTCAGGTACTGTACATCGTAGGATCGTCTAACCATGCATCGTTGGTGGTATCACATCCAATAACCCGAATATCAAGAAACTAAAATTTTGATAAAAAGACGAGGACAAGCCTTGTATGAGTGAATCGGACTTGAGTTTACTTGGTTTACAATATTAACACTCTATAAGTGATGCGTCTACATGAATAGTTTTAGCTGCTAACTGTTGAGTGAAGGTATAACTCCTACCCCTTGAGTCCAGGGTACATCCAAAAAATAGAGATGAAGTCCACAATCCGTTTTTTTTTATTTGAGGTACGGGTACAAAATGCCTGGACTCTTGAGCCCACTGAGTCCATGGACTCAAGTGGTAAAGTCCAAAGTTCGCCAAAATAAGGTCAAAGTCCATAGTCCAAAAAGGGGGATCATACCCTCTTTAGTTAGGAAGCTGACTTTAATTCTGAAGAAAAAAAAACTTTCTAGGAGATTAGCTGTTTACGACTGCTCTCTCGTTTTGTTAATGTAACTGTAATGTCTCTACCCCATCAATGATAGCTTTCCAACCATGATAAATAGTTTAACAAAGCACCGTTTGAGAAATGCAATGAAAAATCTTGGATAAAGTAAATCTAACCAAATTTATAATCAATAGTCCTGGAGTGATTCCCGTTAAATGTACACCTATATCATCCAAGATGTCCGTCAGTGGGCAACATGACAGTGACAAAGTTTCATTTCAAAGAGATGTAATTTTATTCCCAAGCTGACTTTCAAAAAAGCTAACTGCGAAGAAAAATCGGTTTTGTTTGATAATTGAATGACAACGGTGTGTGTAGAATAATTAATGGACACCACTACACAAGGAAGATTTTACATTTGGTTTGATAGTTTTATTTTTATGCAACCAGTCAAGTGTGTATTTATTCTCAGCACCATTATTCTGCATACACCGTCTTATTTGTGGTCTGCTGCCCTTAAGGTGTTTCTTACAGGTAATCATTCGGAATGTCGTATTGGGTGTAAAATTGCATCTCTTCAAAATGAAACTTTTGCCACTCGCTAAATACTCATAAACATGTTTAACCCTACCGCTGGCTTTTGCTAATGCCGGTTACCAAGTCCGGCTGTCCCGAGTTCCTATCTTTGTTTACTTTTGTCTTGTTTGCGTTTTTCCTGTTTAGTTCCCTGGCAGATTGTGGCATGTGACTGTAATTTCTCAGCCATTGTACAGATGTTTCCTGTTATCCCATCTTTTACATTTACATGGATTTAGAGTTGCGGATCAAAACATTTTTGAGTAGCTTCGTTATGATGGTTGTATTTCAGGACCAACGGGATACGGTCGTCGGTATTTCTCACTTTTTGATCCGCAACTTTAAATCCATAGTTCTCAAGAACGAACACATGTCTGTAGATTCCCAGGATTCGCACCCTATTGCGGCCTTCAGAAAAGGAAAGAGTCTAAAACCTGTAGAGTGCCCTGTAAATACAAGTGCACCAAAGAAAATGTAAGCCATCTCGCTCTCTGGCTCGTCCTTTTACTTGGGAAACAGATGAAGTAGTAGGCCCGGCTAGCGTCTTCAAACCAAAAATGGTTTCACCTGCACTACTGAAAACGTAGTGTATGCTGTTGGTTGCAAGTGCTGCCAGATGATATACTAGTATGTGGGGCGAGACTTGTCGAAGATTGGATAATCGCTTTGTCAAACATAAACAGAGCGTCACCAATGAAAAAGATTGCCAAGTAGGTGAACATTTTCGACGAGCCAACCACAGCATACTGGACATGCATGTAACTGTCCTTATACAAACTAATGTGGGTGAGAAACAACGACAGTCACTTGAACAAATAAACGAAAACGTGTTCATGGCGGGACACGGATGCCCCCGCGAGATATAAAGGCAGACAGGAAGTAGATAAGTGACTGACTTGAAAAGGGGAGACACGGTACAACTCATCATACCAAAGCTTCAGACTAAATATTGAATCATTACTACATACAGAAGCTGAGAAATCATTGACGAAAAATTTCAATATATGGTATTATGGGGAAAAAACAAAGTTATCGTCAAACAGGAAGTAGATGAGTCTCGTCGCCTAACGGCGGGGCATTAAAATATCCATTTTCTTGGTCGTGTTCGACCCTTTGGCATGAATGTGTTTATAAATATCACTACTTCTTTATTTGAAAGTACACGTTTGCACAGTGTTTTATTTTCGTTTTTGATAATGTTCAGGATTAAGCATGATTTTTACAGGTAATTTCTGTAACAAGTCAGTTGCTAGTTTCCCTCATATCCATCACATTTTTTACACAATTACAATCATTCATTGGCGGATCCAGGTGGAGGTGAGGGGGTCGGAACCCCCACCATTTTTTGGACATGTATTTTTTAATGAAGATCCTGATGTTTTACTAAGAAATATCCCCCAAAATTTTCTCGCCTCGTTCCGCTCGGCGCAATTTCCTTTCACTTATAAATCAGAACCGCCTTTTTTGAATTCCCTAGCTGGATCCGCGACTGTCATTTACCAATTCAGAACTTGAATTCACTTACACTATCTTAAATTGTTCGTCTGAATTTTGTATTTTGGCTTTTTTATCGATTTATCAAAGTGCCATTGTTTCCGATATTTCATTATTTTAAAACAGTTTTAATTTTTAAACAGTTTTAAAAACAAGTGTATACTTACCTCCCTTCTCTTAAATATGTATTTTACAAAACATTTTTCGTAGTTCTCATTGATGCCTTTTTAACAATAAATGGTCCATTCAATCATTTAAAATTAACAGTCTAAATCAATAATTGTATCAAATGATATTTTGTTGACCATATTGTTTTTTGATTGAGGCAAATTAATTTTGAAAAAACCTTGATGATAAAAATACTTTGTTTAATTTATTTTAACATAGAGCCATTAATGTTTGCCGGAAAAGTAATACCTATGTCTCGCATATATAGTTACGACACAGAAAATGTCTCGCCTATGGAAGATCTCCTCGAGATCAACGCACGGAAAAGGGGATGGTGATTAATGAGGGTAACAATTGAATGACAAATCAGGTGGAAATTACAAGAAAAATTGTCGACTGCAATGGTCCGGACTTGGTACAGGCATTTCAAAAGAAATGGTGGGTTAAACCGGTTTTATGGCATGCCAAACCTCCTCTTCCATTGCGATAGTGTCCGGCAGCAACTCAACAGCAATTGCTATTGAAATTAAAAGAAATGATCATCCCAGTACTTAGTAAATCGGAGTTCCGACCGAAACTTCAAATTGATATCTATTTAAGAACTTTTAAATGATCGTATGAGACGGATTTTTTTTTTTGAAGCCTTGATAAATGAGGCGGTCACGGAGATAACTGTCTAATGAGAAAGTCTGTATAACGCGTAACGAATCAACTGTGTAAGCAGGAGAAGTTGGAATATTACTGTCTATTTAACGGAAATTGATAATTTTGAAATTAAAATGACCCTTTTAATTTGTCGTAACTTTTAGTACTGAGATGACCATTTTCGTCAAGTTGGAGATGTAAGTCCAAAAAAGATGTAGATCTCGTGGTTTCTGTCATTTCCTTTATCTCTAGTTCTGGCGGGTATATTAATGGGATCCATTTAGCAAAAGATGTGTTATTGATGGAAAGAATATCGTCAATATATCTATAAGTGAGGTTGAAGGTTCTAGCATCTTTTATTTTATGATCCAATACGAGTCCCTGAAGAAATACAGTCTCGCTAGAAAATAAAAAACCAGCCTGCGAGTAGAGGAGCATAATTAGTGTCCATTGGTATGGCAACATGCTGTTGATAAATAGCACCTCCAAACGTGAAAATTATATTATCAATTAGAAAATCAAGCATACTGCACACCTGTTTGTCATAGTAGCATTCATTAAATAAATATTGTTTCCGTTAAGAAGAGTGACTAATGCCATGAGGGAAATTCCCTCAAAATTAAAATGTACCTTTTGTCCTGATAGAAATCAAGTAGTCGACTATTAATCCACGAGGGTATTCACCAGCCCAGTAGCAAGTACTTCGGTGCTTGTTAAAAACGAATTTAAGAAAATTGTGTTTTAAACTAAGGAGTATCTCCTTCCTTCATACCTCTGTTCATAGCTGAATTTGGCTTTTCAATTTAAATCCTATTGGTAATTTGTTCTCTACCAACTTTTACACATAATTCGGGTTATAAATTTTCAAAAGTTTTGATTTTGTCTGCAATAGAGAGACATAAGTTGTCGAAATACTGAATTACCAGTAAGTTCTGTGTTTTCCTTTTTATTACCACTGAGCCGATGCCTCTCCTGAAGGGGGGTTAGTCCCCGGGGTATTCACCTGCCAGTCTTCGGTGCTGGCCTGAAAACCTATTTTATTAGTAAACTTAAATATCTTAATTTAAGTAAGTTTTGTTTAAAACTAAGTAATATCTCCCTCGTGCATAGCTCTGTCCTTGGCTAATTTTGGCGTTTCTGTTTAGACCCTAGTGGTAATTTGATCTCTATCAATTTCTACACATAATTCGGTTAATAGATTTCCAAATGTTTTGATTTGATTTGCACTTGAAGAGACATATTAAGTGCATAAGTTGTCGAAATGACCCTATGCCATATGCAGAGACTAAATTACCAGTAACTTCGGTATTTTCTTATTTATTACCACTGAGCCGATACCTCTGCTTATGGACTGTTAATCCTCTAGGGTATTCACCAGCACATTAGCCAGTACTTCGGTGCTTTCCCGAAAAATCAATTTCATTTGGAAACTTTAATATCTAAATTGAAGAAAATTCTATTTAAAACTTCAAAGCCCTGTCCTTAGCTGATATTGGCTTTTCTATTTAGATCCCAATAATTTGTTTTCTATCAGCTTTTACACATAATTCGGTATCTTCTCTTATTTATTACAACTGAGGTGATGCCTCTTCTGGTGGACTGTTAGTCCCCGAGAGTATTCACCAGCACCGTAGCAAGTACTTCGGTTCTGGCCCGAAAACCGATATTATTTGGAAACTTCAATATCTAAATTTAAGAAAATTCTGTTTTAAACTAAGGAGTATATCCCGCATAGCTCTTTCCTAAGCCGATTTTGGCTTTTCTTTCCAGTTTCTATTAGAAATTTGTTTTCTATCAGCTTTTTCAAAAAATCCGGTTATCTATTTCCAAATTTTTGTTATTTTAACTACTCAGGAGAGACATAAGTTGCCGAAATGGCAATCTGCAGAAACTATATTACCAGTAACTTCGGTATTTTCGTATCTATTACCACTGAGCCGATGCCTCGGTAATGGAACCGTTAGTTAGTCCCGAAGGTATTCACCAACACAGTAGTCAGTAATTCGGTGCTTGCCCGAATACTGATTTTATTTAGAAATTTCAATAACTAAATTCAAGAAAATTCGGTTTAGAGCTAAGGAGTACCCCTCTTGTATAGCTCTGTCTTAAGCTGATTTAGATCATATTGGCAATTTGTTCTCTATCAGCTTTCACACATATTTTGGTTAATGGATTTCCAAATGTTTTGTTTTGGTTTGCACTAAAGAGAAATAATTTATGGAAATGGTAATAATGTATACAGTAACTTCGGTATTTTCTTATTGTATACCACTGAGGCGATACTGTAAGTCCCCGAAGGTATTTGCCAGCTTTTTAGCCATTACTTCGGTGCTGGCTGAAAAACCGATTTTATTTGAAAACGCCAATATCTAAATTGAACAAAATTCTGTTTACAACTGAGGAGTATCCCCCTTTTGCATAGATCTGTCCCTAGCTCTTTTAGATCTTACTGGTTATTTGTTCTCTTTCAGCTATTACACATTTTGCTTTATTTATTTCTAAATGGTTTGATTTGCACTGTACTGAAGAGACAGAAGTTGCCATATACAGAAACTAAATTACTAATTAACAGTAGCTTCGGTATTTTCTTATCTATTACCACTGAGCCGATGCCTCGGTAATGGAACTGTTAGTCCCGAAGGTATTCACCAGTAGAGTAGCCAGTACTTCTGTGCTGGCCCGAAAACGGATTTTATTTGAAAACTTCAATATCTAAATTGAAGAAAATTCTGTTTAGAACCATGGTGCATACCTTTCTTGCATAGTTCTGACCTTAGCTAATTTTGGCTTTTCTATTTAGATCCTATTGGTGATTTGTTCTCTCTCAGCTTTTTACACATATTGCGGTTTATTTATTTCCAAACGTTTTGATTTGAACTTCACTGAAGAGACATAAGTTGTCGAAATGAGCAGTTACCAGTAACTTCGGTATTTTATTATTTATTGACACTGAGTCGATACCTCTGATGGTCGAGTATTAGGGTATTCAACAGCGCGGTAGCCATTACTTCGGTGCTGGCGCGACAACAGATTTTATTTGGAATCTTAAACAGCTAAATTTAAGAGGATTCTGTTTAAAAGTAAAGAGTATTCCCCCTTGCATACCTCTGTCCTTCGCTGATTTTGGCTTTTCCTATTGGTAGTTTGTTCTCTATCTGCTTTTACACATATTTCGGTTTATGGATTCCAAATGTTTTTATTTGATTTGAACGGAAGAGACATAAGTTGTCGAAATGGCCATATGCAGAACCTAAATCACCAGTAACTTCGATTTTTCTATTTATTTACAACGAGTCGATACGTCTGCTGGTCGAGTAATTGTCCCCTCTCGTATTCACCAGCCCGGTAGCCATTACTTCGGTGCTGGCCCTAAAACCGATTTGATTTGGAAACTACACTATCTAAATTAGAGAAAATTCTGTTTAGAACTAAGGAGTATCCCTTCTTGCATAGCTTTGTCCTTGGTTGATATCTTTTCTATTTAGATCCTAATGGTAATTAATTTGTTCTCGACCTTATTTTACACATATTTCTGTTTATTTATTTCCAAATATCTTGATTTGAACTACACTGAATAGACAGATGTTGTCGAAATAACCATATGCAGATACTAAATTACTAGTAACTTCGGTATTTTCTTGTTTTTTACTGCTGAGCCGAGACCAGTGCTGGTTGATTGTTAGTTGCGTACTCACCAGCCCAGTAGCCATTTCTTCAGTGCTTGTCCGAAAACCGTTTTTATTTCGAAACTTCAATATCTAAATTTAGAAAATTCTGTTTAAAACTATATATATCTCCCTCTTTCAAAGTTCTTTCCTCAGCTGATTTGGCTTTATTGGTAATTTTTCCTGTATCAGCTTTTACAAAAATTTCGGTTTATGGATTTCCAAATGTTTTGATTTGATCTGTTCTGAAGAGACATAAGTTGTCGAAATGGCAATATGCAGAAATTAAATTACCAGTAACTTCGGTATTTCCTTATTTAATACCACCGATCCAATGCCTTTGCTTGTGGACTGTTATTTCCTTAAGGTAATTACCAACCCAGCAGCCTTGACCTTGTTCATGACTCAGGTTATTCACCAACATGGTGGCACATTTTCAAGCCAATTTTCATACGTCAGTGCTGGGATGAAAATGACATTAGGCCATGGGTATTTTAAAACCAGGGAAATTGAGATTTTTCCACAATTCTTAGCTACGAGGGTCAAAGAGAACTAGAGCATCATCCATTTTCAAAATGCCGATGTTGCCAGATACTTGTCCTCCATTCATGACAATATATCGTTGTTCCGCCAGATAAGGCCTTTAATAACACAATTTTCACATGCAAGAATGTTTAAAAAAAGAACTAGGCATTGGTAACAACCAAGGCAATCCAATTTACACAGCTACTACTATGTCTAAGAAGCAGAACCATAAATCTGTTTTGCTTTCCTTTGGGATTTCAACCAAACGTGAAGACACTGATCTCCCTTCCTTGTATTGGGTACCAAAATTACACAAATGCCCATACAAACAGGTATATCGCTACTTCTGCAAAATGCTCTACAAAACCTATTTCTAAGTTGTTCATCTCCATCTTGACAGCCGTAAAAGAGGGCCTTCAAAAATACTGTGATACTAGCTTTTCAAAAAGTGGTGTAAATGAAATATTGATAGTAAAAAACTCCAGAGATCTGCTTAACATCTAAAAATGAAGATCTTTATCAAACTATAACTGCATTAAAACCTTTGACTTATTACACTTTATATTACCATTCCTCGTGATCAACTGAATTCTCGGCTGAAAGATAGATGTTTCTCCCGTAAGAACGGCGAAAGAAGATATAAATACATTGTTGTAGACAGAGAAAAAGCATACTTTGTGAAGTATGGCTCAGAATCACAGAAAAAATACACAGAGGAAGAAGTAATTAAAATGTTATAGTTTCTGATAGACAATATATTTGTCCAGTTTGGAGGACTTGTTTTTCAACAGACCATTGGAAGATGCTTATTCTACCGGTATACCTGATCTCACCCATGGTTTATATTGGGTCTGTGCTGTTCGTCTGTATGTGTGTCTTCATTTTTCTTTTTTGTCCCGTACTCATGTGGTGTCCTTGTTTCTTAGTGTTTCAAAAGTTGCCATTGTCCATGGATTGTTTATTCTTTTGACTGTCGGTTCGGTTCTCACTTACTTTATGTGAAATTTAACGATATTTTCAAAATTGGTTTCCTTAAAATTTTTCCGTTATCGGGATTTTTCGAAAAATATATCGGGGATTTCGGTATTTGCTCATTGTGTTGACGGGAAATCCCGATGGCACCCCCTTTCATGAGGCCTTTTCAAAAAATCATTTGGTCCGCCCTTCGGTTCGACATTTAAATACAAATAAACAGTTCCGGTTATAAACCCAACACGGCAAGTGTTGTTCATCCTAAACACAGTTCATAAAACTGTTCATATTTCGATTACCATGTCATTGTTTACTGTGGTTTACTGTGACACTGCACTAATTTTGTTATAATTAAAATGTATTCAGGGTTTAAGTTGTGTATTGTTAGCCAACCGCGACGAGTGATAACCGGAAGCGAAGAGTGTTTATAACTCCATCTGATTGGAACGTTCAAATCCAGGAAAAGATAACACTTTTTGAAAAGGGCTAAATATCAGATAGAAGGAATCAACGAGGAATCCATTTCCGAAATGGCCATACAGCTGATTAAAATTACTCCAGTTGGAAACATGTGTTATGGTCTGATGTTCATTTACTCAATATCCTTTCGTAAAATATTTAATACAGGAGTTTGTCTTTTAATGCAGTGTGGAGTTGGTAAAACAATTCCACGTGTTGAGAAGTATGTTCTTTTTTTTCCTTAGATATGGAGTACTTGTACACGAGATTATATCTCATATGTACATTTTGTTTATAAATATCATCTGAATTTATGTAAATTCTAAACTCTCTCCATCGTAGTTTTGTCCATAGCTATATTTGATATTACTGATTATTCGGATTTTGTTAAGGTTTTATGCATTTTAAAATTGTTTGAAATTGTGGAATTCCTATGACTGGGTTCTAGTGCTGTTGATGAGGAATCAATATCCGAAATTGCCATACAGCTCATTAAAATAATTGCATTTGGAGTTAACATATGGGTTATGGTCTCATCTTCATTTACCCCATATTCTATTGTAAAATATAAGTTGTGAAAATGGTGATATGCAGTAACTAAATTCACAGTAGCTTCGTTATCTTATTACCAGTCAGACAGATGCCATCTTTGTTTTCAGAATTTGCTTAGATGAAGGGCAATACTGTTGTCTGATACGACACAGACATTTTGTAAAACGGTGTATGTCAAACTCCTTAGCATTGATGGAGATTAAATAAATTGATAATACTGATACCATAATTAACTTTTTAATCTTATGCCACCTGCCAAACTTTTTCAAAAGATCCACAATTGCAGACAATCTATCTTCAATAGCTATGTGGCAGATATTTGAAGTTTTCATAAATATTCAATATTAATATTTGGAATACCGTACACAAAATTGCACGTAAATTGTGCATTTACTAAATTGAAAATTGAAATTGATATAAGATTCGATCGTTTAGTCCATTAATGGGAAACACTTTGACGATAAAATATAGTTTGCAAGATCTTGTCATCCACAGAGACAAGTAAGTGCAACAATGAAACGACGTTTTTTGACTACTTTTATATAATCAATGGATTCTAGAATATTTTTCTCTGCATTACTTATTCCACAGATTTAATTATTTAGCCCACAGTCTTGATAAGATGAGGTATAAAGAAAATAACAGAAAAAAAACTTAACCTATAATCACAAGAAAAAATCTCGTTTCGATATTACAAGTAGTTATATCATACCGACATGTGTATTGTAGGACCAGCAATTCATGAGGGTCGATATTTTTGACGCCAGCCTGGATTTATGTCAACTACCTGTACAATAAAAAGATTTATGTCAACTACCTATGTCAACTACCTGTACAATAAAAAGATTTATGTCAACTACCTGTACAATAAAATTTGCAAAAATGCATCAATAACTCATTTTCGCGATAAATATGTAGTTTAAATGTTCTTCCATAGTTTTCACGTAAACTATGTAAATACGTTACCAGGATTTGATTTAATCCATACGTTCAACAATCACTCAATCACTCAATCAATGATTTTTATCAAGAAAATACAAAGTTTAAGGTCTTTCTCAACGGGAGTGTTTTATCATATATATTTTCAATTTTCATTTGTACTAATAGTTGGCCTAAATCCCGAATTTACTGCAAATCGACACTCATTTATTTCCGATGCTACATTTGAAATGATTTTCTAATACGACAATGCATGAAATAATGACTTTTAACATCATGTTCTTTTGTCATAAGTGTAAACCGGCATTGTCTGTTGTTTCTTCTCACGTTTTACAGTCACAGTCACTCTTGGATTCTTTTTGCCTCCTGGATAAAAATCGTCTACCTTTATTTTCCCGAATATATGCTTCATACTTTTCCTTACGGCAGGTAAATGAGAATTGTCTGGAGTTAGACCAATATTTTTTGGCCCATCGGGAAAGGTTTTTTCTTGCCCTGGTCGTAATTTAAAGTAAGAAAAAGTAGGTTTAGATATACGATCTAAAGTCCATGATTCATCTAACTCAGATATCTTACTCAGTTTGGACATTCGAAGTTCAAATAAAGCTTTAAGGTAAGCTCTCTTGTGAATATTGGGGTCTATCCCACCTTCATATAAGTGTTCTGTTGCTGTCCAAACGTCATCACCATCAACCGATCCCATGTCGTCATCATCATCATCATCTACTCTGTTGTCAAAAAATTTGGCTTGATTTATTAAAATCTCTCCTCGCTCATCTTCAAATTTGACATGTTTTTCTTCGCTTTGTTGAGATTGTTTTGATTGTGCCTGTGAACCACGGAAACTCATGTTTGATGCACGTTTGCTAGTTTTCATGATCGGTTTCCCACAGTGCGGGCAGTTGCCTTGGTGAGAAAGAGATCTTGCGTGAACGCACCATTTTTCGTGTTCTCCTACTTTCAAACACTCCTCACACTTAACTTTACTATAATCAATGTCCTGACATGTACACCAATGATTTGCCATACCTCCGGCTAGTTTTTGTAGTATTAACGACGATGATGATTGTGAGTGCATCCTTTCACTATCTGCCTCAGACGTTCGTCTAGAAATTTGCGATCCAATCAGAGCAAGTTCTGGTTCAGACATTTTAGAATTGTGACGAGAACGGACTGACGTCTGTATAGAGCTCTCCCTAGACGCAATTGAGAATCCATCTTGTGGCAACGATTCATTTTCAGATCGATGGTGATATTTAAGATGTCCCTCATCTTCGTCGCCGAAATCCGAAGACCTCTTTGCACCCTTTGGTCTAGATAGTCTCGAAGATGCAGGCGAGACGATATTTTCAGACTGCGGTCTGATGCTGGACTGTGATTTCTGTACCTCACTTCCAGCAAAACTTTTCGGTCTAATCTGAGAATCGTTGAGCTCAACTTCTTCCTCATTCTCCTCATCCTCCTCGTCACTCATATATCTCTGAACATATCCGTCTGCCTCTAACCAAGAACGGTCGCTAATTGTAGGGTTTATTTTCCAATTATCCTCGGATCGCCTTGATTTAATTTTATTATTTTTCCAGTTTTGTCTAGACCCTGCATTTCTAACGTTATTTTTCCACGTTTCGTTTGACTCAGTAGTTCGACTTGTGTTCGAGCCAGTTTGTCTGCTTAACTGGTTTCGTTTTTCGGACTGTTTACTGTTTCTACTGCTGCGTAGGCTTGTTTGTCCAGAGACAGTTTTGCTCTCGTCGGCAAATATAGAAGGTAACTGAAATCTGTCTGCTTCCCCGACACGACTTTCAAGCTGTACTCCATTCAGTACAGCGGTATCGAAATGAGTTTGACCGAAAATGGGTATCGGTGATTCCGTATTATTGTCCCGTCTTGATCTAACTCTTACACTAACACTTAATTTTAATTCTTCGTCCGACAACTGTTTATTAAAATTAAACACTTCTTCTGGACGATCACCATCAGTACTTTCAATTAAAGTCGGATATGGCGTTTTCGGATGATGCTGGCATTTTCCAAAAAATCCCTTTCGGAACAGATAGGCGTGTGGATGTTGATACTTCCCGTCGATATCTAGGTGGCTACAGACGTAACAAACACCATGTGGTAGTGGCTTTTTTCTTATCTGAAAAAAAAAAACATTTAGATGACTTTTAGTTATTATAATTCTTAATTTCGGAACTTGGCCAAAATAACACGACTTTAACACAGTTAGAATGTGTAAATATATGGTATTGGAAGTTTCCCCGAGGGCGAGGGTTTGAAAGTTGAAATAACAAAATACTGAAGTTGCCGTGAATTTAGTTTCAGCATATGGCTATTTGGACAACTTATGTCTCTTCAGTGCAGATCAAATCAAAATATTTGGAAATGGAGGTATTTACAAAATTACCGAACAGAATTGTCAAGTGCCGAAATCAAAAGGACAAAAAGACAGTTGTCAAGCGTAATGGTCCTTACTTGGTAGGGCATTGTGGGTAAAACCGGTTTTATGGTGCGCCACCTCCCTTTTCATTGCGGTAGTGTCCTGTAGCAACTAAAGAAACCCATAAACCGAAATATGCGTAAAATCTTTTGAACAAAGTACCAATAGGATCAATTAAAATAGGAAAGCCAAAATCGAGTATTGATCCATTGACAAATCATATCAAATATTAGCAGAAATTTATCCACGAGATTTAAACCAGCAAGTCTGAGGTTCGTTCTTTTTTAGTCACGTTTACAAATAACAATATAGCATTGGAAGTTTCTCTGAGGGCGAGAGGTTGAAAGTGGAAATAACAAGAAACTGAAGTTTAAGATACTGTAAATTTAGTTTCTTTTTTTTATTGGGCATTTCGACGACTTATTTCCCTTCAGTGCAGATAAAATCTACACATTATGAAATCTATAAACCGAAATATGTGCAAAGCTGACAGAGAACAAATTACCAAAATGATCTAAAAAGAAAAGTCAAAATAAGCTAAGGACAGGGCTACGCAAGAGGGAACTACTCCTCAGGTTTTTTCAGTTTTAAACAAAATTTTCTTAAGTTCAGATATTACAATTTTCCAAAGAAAATCGATTGTCAGGTGGGCACCGAAGTACTGGCTACTGGGTCGGTGAATACAGTTATGTAATACAATGATTATTGCTATAAATTGCCATAAACAGTAAAAAGGAGAATAAATTAATTCTTAAAAACAAAATTTCTATACATTTCAAACTATCTTAATGTACCAATAACTATTAAACCATATCATTTTTAATAATTTTAAACCATATCATTTGTGAAAGCTCAAATAGATTGTAGAAAATTCAAGTATTACATTGTGAATGATAGGATATGGAGTAAATGCACATGAGACAAAGTCTCTACAAATGCATGGTAAAAACAAGCAAAGGAACGTTTTTATTGTTGTTCTTCAACTTAAAATCACCATGAGGCCTTCAACAATGAGCTTTGCTCATACCTCATAGTACGTTCAGGACGGCCTCTAGCACCGGTTTGAGCGGAATTCTTGGCTAATTGTGGAGCAACGCTACACCCGTGTCTTCACTGGTTGTCAACAAACATTAATTAAACTGACAAAGTGCTCTTACAATCACTGTCATCCTTTGCCCGACAAAAGCACTAGTGTCTTAAGCTAGTGGACGATTACAACATGTAGACAAACACAGGGCACTCGGCAAGTCGAATGTAAGAAAACTTATAGTATAAATAGTGAGGCGTAGGCACTTTAAACAGGTGGTCAGAATTACATTTCAAAATTACAGAAATAAATGCCAAAATTTGAAAGTTTGAATAGTATATCCATATGAGAAATTTTCTCACGAACAAGTACACCATAACTGAAATATACAGAGAGCATACATCTCTCGCACGTTTTACTAAACTTTGGTGATTTTTTTTCTTAGGAGTAATTTTTCTGACATTCAAAGTATACTTGTGTATGCTTTTTTTACATTTCCGTTATGATGTACTTGTTCTTGAGAGAATCTCTCATATGGATACGCTATTACACTTTAACATTTTGGCCTTTTTTATTTTTTGTAATCTAAAATTGTTATTCTGACCACCTGTTTATTGTGCCCACATCTCATGATTTTATTATGCCAATAGGAAAAATGAAAGGATATGGAGTGAATGTACACGTGACAAAAACGCACACGATACATAGAAAACTCCAGTTTATCAAGGACAGGGCTTTTATTCCTGTCTACATCTTGATGTCGCCTGAGGGTCTTCAACTAGAGGTGAACAATATTCACCCCCTCAAGCGAGATCTAGAAGGTCCTAGCGTGCACTTTTAGCGGTATTCTTGACAAAAATTATATTAAGGTCACTCCCTTGCTCCCCACCCGCCATGTAATGCCAACTTGGGCAAGTTTTCTTACATTTGTCTCGATTAGTGCCCTGTGGTTGTTTAAATGTTGTGATCGTCTTCTATCGTCTTTTTGTCGGGCAATGGATGAAAGCGATTGTAAGAACACTTTGCCAGTTAAATTTATGTTTTTTGACGATCCCGCATCCATGGAGCATTAGGTAAAAAAGCATGGATGTAGCGTTATTCGACAATTAGCAATGAATTCCACTCAAACCGGTGCTAGGGGCCGCCATGAACTTGCTATGAGGTATGAGTAAAGCTGATTGTTGAAGGCGTCATCGTGACTTCAAGATGAAGAGCAACAATAAAAAGCGTTGTTCCATTGCTTATTATAACCATGTATTTGTAAAGACTTTGTCTCATTTGCATTTACTCCATATACATTCATTGTTAATTGTATCTATACTTTGATCTAAAACATAAGAAAATTTTAAAAGAAAATTAATTAATATTTAGGTAAAAACTTTCAAACTTAATTATTATTACTGGTAAGTCACACTTTATAGTAAAATCCAACTAGGTGTAAATCTTTTTTAAAACTTTGAAAAGAGGAATATTTTGGATGCTTGAAAATATATTGCCAGAAAAAGGTGTACAGTGTAACAAGGTCAACGGTAAAAATGAATACACCATAGAGTGTGACCTCGCATAGCAAATTTCGACCTTGTACAAACTCACAAGACTGGTATGATGTTTAAAATAATTCGATAATATTTTTTTTAAATGACCAGTCATTAGAGCACATGGTTTTGTTATGAGCTTTCGTCTCATCATGATTGGATGAGACACATAGTTGAATCCAATTACTGTAGATTGTGAGACGAAGTTATTATTAATTTCATGACAAGCCCCTGCGATTAAAGCAAAACACACACACAAAAAAAAACAAACCACACAAACAAACAAAAAAAAAGATAAAAATAAACAAGAGAACAGAAAAAAATACAGTTTCATGAACTGAATCTTTAATTTCAGCGAAACAATATTAATTTCACTAATAAATGAGAAATAATTTGACGAATTCAAAAAAGTAATGAAAATAACAAAATGCTCGATTTTTATCAAAATACAGAAAACAGAACTTTTTTTGTCATATATACAAACTAATGCTTGTGAAACAATAACAAAAGGTCAACAAAAACCATAATGAAAATTATTTTAAAGAGCCAATGATATTATGATTCACAATTCTTTCACATTTTAGATTCATGCATTAACTGTGCCCTTGTCGACGTTATCAGTCTGTAATTTTATAGGCCATTTATTCCATAACTCTTATAAACCATCTACGATCATGTCTTATGTTTCTGCTCTCAGCTCTGTGCACAAATTGCTAAGTTTTGACGACCCAACCACATCATTTATTGTCAGTAAATTGCTTAAAGGCTGTGAAAAATTGCGGAAATCATCTGACATTAGATGTCCATCACCCTAGAAATCTTAGAAAATTAATTATTGGTATGGAAAAGTGTATTTTAGAATTTTCAGTTCGAGTTTTACTGAAAGCAATTTTTTTACTAGCTTGTAGTGCCTTTTTAAGATTAGGTTAAATATTAGTCCGCAATGCGGAAGATGTTAATAAGGTTTTACAGCAAAATGACGTTCACATTAGTTTCAACAACAATGAGCCTTCTAGCCTTAATTTTGTCTTGCGGCATTTTAAAAATATGAAAAACAATCAGCCAGTCTCTATATCTTTGGAGGCAAATACATCAGACAGGAACAAATGTCCAGTATTAGCTGTACATCATTACATAAAAATTTTTAAGCCAAAACAAGGCCCATTTTTCCAATTTCAAAACGGTTCTCAGGTCCAATATAACTTTGTTTCTGATAACCTCACCAAGGTGTTAGAATTTATTGGCTTGAACACAAGAGTTTATAAGGGACACAGTTTTAGGATTGGGGCTGCTACACATGCGGCTAATTTAGGCTTCTCAGAACCATATATTAGGAAGCTAGGCAGATGGAATTCAAACGCAATTCAAAAATATATAAGGATAGCATATTTTAAACTATAAATTCACTTATGTTGCTTGAGGTCAGGATTTGCCTGCTCAAAGTGTATCAATTAAGAGACACATGTGGTTATTTTTAAAATATGTGTTAATTTCACTTATTATATAGATAGCGGTGATATATCGAGTTTTCTCAGTTAAATAAATGTCATATTGTCACCGGTGACAATAAAGGATTTCTAGTCACTGGATGACGTCTTAATGAAGCGACGTCACAATGTCTCTTCAATGTCGTCGTCAAGTAAACAACTGGCGTATTGACATGAAAAAAAATAATCCGCATCTAAAATCTCGGTTTTTGAGTAGAAAATCTATATAATAAAAAGCATAACTAATTGGCCGTCATGAATATCAATAAAAATGTCACTCGTGTCGATCAACGCAGTGGATTTAACTCGTTGCAGAACAAGTTCTGCAACTCGTTAAATCCTTCTGNCACCATGGCTATGTCAGAAAGAAACAGAAGTTCAAGAAACATTGTTGAATATCTAAACAATCAGTCACTCATTTTGCTACAGTCAGCTATGTCTTCTTCGGCCAAGAGATTATACAAACGTGCTTGGCGCTTATTTTTCAAATTTGACATTTCCTGTGAATCATTGCCCTTGTCGACGTTATCAGTCTGTAATTTTATAGGCCATTTATTCCATAACTCTTATAAACCATCTACGATCATGTCTTATGTTTCTGCTCTCAGCTATGTGCACAAATTGCTAAGTTTTGACGACCCAACCACATCATTTATTGTCAGTAAATTGCTTAAAGGCTGTGAAAAATTGCGGAAATCATCTGACATTAGATGTCCATCACCCTAGAAATCTTAGAAAATTAATTATTGGTATGGAAAAGTGTATTTTAGAATTTTCAGTTCGAGTTTTACTGAAAGCAATTTTTTTACTAGCTTTTAGTGCCTTTTTAAGATTAGGTGAAATATTAGTCCGCAATGCGGAAGATGTTAATAAGGTTTTACAGCAAAATGACGTTCACATTAGTTTCAACAACAATGAGCCTTCTAGCCTTAATCTTGTCTTGCGCCATTTTAAAAATATGAAAAACAATCAGCCAGTCTCTATATCTTTGGAGGCAAATACATCAGACAGGAACAAATGTCCAGTATTAGCTGTACATCATTACATAAAAATTTTTAAGCCAAAACAAGGCCCATTTTTCCAATTTCAAAACGGTTCTCAGGTCCAATATAACTTTGTTTCTGATAACCTCACCAAGGTGTTAGAATTTATTGGCTTGAACACAAGAGTTTATAAGGGACACAGTTTTAGGATTGGGGCTGCTACACATGCGGCTAATTTAGGCTTCTCAGAACCATATATTAGGAAGCTAGGCAGATGGAATTCAAACACAATTCAAAAATATATAAGGATAGCATCTTTTAAACTATAAATTCACTTATGTTGCTTGAGGTCAGGATTTGCCTGCTCAAAGTGTATCAATTAAGAGACACATGTGGTTATTTTTAAAATATGTGTTAATTTCACATCTTATTGTTACTTTAGAATACATGTACCAGAAACACATACAAGCAAATTGGTTGAACTTGTGGGGTCAGGATATGCCTGCCCACTATACACTTAGCTACAAACATTACATACTAACAGTTAGTTTTATGGTGCCAGGATTTGCCTGCCCATAACCTTGCCAAAGTGTGAGAATGTTAGTTTATATATATTTTCTTGTGTGTATATATTGTATAACAGGGACTGTACTGCTGGCTCACAGGTATAAGGTTGCCATTTAATGAACATGTGTACAAATTCATGATGTATATAAAAAGTAAAGGTAAAAATTTTATCAGAGGTCAGCATTTGGCTGCTCTGATTAGTCCGTAAGAGACTAATTTTGTTATTTAGCAATATATCTTTTCATGGACATATATGTTTTTATGTCATTGCTTTGTTGACATTTGATAGATGATGCTTCATTGTAATTGCATTGTTAAATTTTCAAGGGAGGTATCTAGTTACAGTGGCCCCCTTTTTAGGCACACAATGAACATATATGCAGCAACAACATCCAGGTTTGGCATCTGCCCCCTGTCGATTCAAATCTCTGTGGGCTTGTGGCCGTTTTTAAGCGTCACACCTTTTTGTCTTAGGGAGTAATTTTAGTTACTGGGAGTGCCTGATATTGTACACCACATAAATAACATTGTCTGCATTGAGTAATAGAGAGGCACTCCCCATTTTTGTGTATTTGATGTATATATTACGTCATTTTAATAAATGACATTTACTGGAAAGTTTTAGTTTCTTTACTCCCATATACAAAAACAGAGCGGATGTGTTGCTGCATTATTCTTGACCTTACATCAGTGTCCATTTGCTATAATTGGGTTATTTAACGAAGTTGGGCTCACCTCTCTTGTCACACTTGGAGTAAACTGAACATGGAGTGTAAATATTGGAGTAACATGCACTGACCTTACCAAAATCCGATTCTTGTGTAACTTAGTAATTTATACATAGTACGGGCATTAGGGCTCATTTGGAGTATCTGAACATGTGACATTTTATTAGAGTATAAGTACTTGTCAGTACATTGGGTCACAAGGGTTTGAGGCTCAACGAGGAAAACATAAACTGTAATTACGGTATTTTATTGTTTTAAGCGCTATCATGATATATTGAACAATACAATAGTGGATTATTCCTATCTGTGATTTTTTTAATAATTTATTGAAACAAGAGGCTCTCAAGAGCCTGTATCGCTCACCTTATGGCTGATACAATAAGTCAAAATAATCACAACGTTGAAGGTTCTCATTTTCAAATTTGTTTATTGACTGTTTAAGGGTCTCATTTTGAAGTTTGCTGATGTTATATGATCCAAAATTAAACTATGTTCCCCACTGGCAGCTATTTTTGATGGGGCGTAGACCAACAGTCACTTTTCTTGAAGACTATAGTATAGTATAGTATTTTCAGAGGAGATCTTTAAATGATTTCCCATGGGGTCCAAGGTCATTCAATGTTTCCCGCTGACTGCCATCTTGGATGCTATGCGGACATGCCAGACACATTTTATGAAGGGGACCAAGTAAGGACCATTGTGACTAAGTATGATTCCCATTGGCCATGTACTTTCAGAGCAGAAGATCTTTGAATATGTTTCCCTATAGGGTCTAATGTTAAAAACACGTCCCCTCCTGGCGGCCATCTTGAATATGATGTGGACTTGCTGAACACATTTTTAAAAGGGACCACCTAAGGACCATTGTGACTAAGTTTGGTTCCAATTGGCGCAGTATTTTCAGAAGAGAAGATTTTTGCAATATTGTCCAATTTTGGACAAAGTTCCCCGCTGTCGGCCATCTTGGATTACGTGCAGACTTGCCGGACAAAATTTTGAAAGGGGACCACCGAAGGACTATTGTGACAAAGTTTGGTTCCAATTGGCGCAGTGATCTTTGAATGCTTTCCCATCGGGTCCAATGTTAAACCGCGTTCCTTGCTGGCGGCCATCTTGGATATGATACAGACTTGCCAGACATTTTTTAAAAGGGGCCACCTAAGGACCATTGTGCCCAAGTTTGGTTCCAATTGGCCAAGCGGTTTCAGAGAAGATGTTTGAATGAAAAATGTACGATGGACGGACCACTGACACAGTGTTGGCAAGTGGACCACCATGGCATAGCCATGCAGGTCAGTTATAAAGTTACGCAGGCAAGTTAAGATGCTACTTCAATCTAAGAAAGATGTTTGCACAGTGGGCAAATGACACAATATGCATTTATATACAATTATTATTAATTTGTGAAATAAGTATAGATTATGAAAGTATTTTTGCATAAAAATGTACAAAAACACTATTTTTGCTCTTGATTATGTAACAAATAATTATTTTTGATAAAGTGATTGCAGGGAATTTCTCTAAAACTTAAAAGAGAAAAGTAAACCAAAGAAGATTTGAAAACAGAATTTAAAGGGAAATAACCCATAACCACATGGCATTGAAAAAAATGGTGAACAAAGAGTCAAAAACTACAACACAGGCTGTTGGATTTTCTTCAAAATTTCAGAGTATGTAGATCTTGATATGCTGAACATTTTTGCAATTACACTTTACCTCTATCAGTTACAGTTTTTGAAATAAAAAATAAAAAATGCATAAATTTTGAAAATTTTACGGAAAAAGGGCTGTAACTCTGAGACGGGTTTTACGATTTTCTACAAAATTGCAGGGATCTGCAATAGATAGATCTCGTCATTCTGAACAATTTTTCTCTGTCAGATTTTTGATATCTGCAACGGTTTTTGAGTTATTTGCCAAAAACAGTAATTTACCCCTATGTTCTATTTTAAGTAACAGCGGCCATGTTGTTAGGTCCTCGGACTAACCGAACACTCTTTTTAAACTACATACCCTGGTGATGACCTAGGCCAAGTTTGGATTAAATTGGCCCAGTGGTTTTAGAGGAGAAGATTTTTGAAAAAAAGTTTACGACGGACGGACGGACGACGGACGCCAAGTGATGGCAAAAGCTCACCCAAGCATAGCCAGGTGAGCTAATAAAAACAATGCCGTACCTTTGGTAAATGTAAATCATGTGAACTCCTGGGTTTTATCCTATTTCCAAAAAGACAATTATCTCTTTCAAACTGGAAATTTTTACTGCGTTCTAACCCGTAAGTTCCTTCCCAAACCATCGTCTATTTCAAAAATTAGAAATTCACAAATTCATGTCACCATCGTTACTACACAAAATGATGGTTACATATATCACTTGGTGTTGAGTTTCCAAATGGTTACAAATAAAATTTAAAATCTTTCTACACCCTGGCAGAATATCACCTTAGGGATACCAAAGGGTTTATGTGTACCATCAAATAACAAGTTAATTTTTAAATGAGTATTTGATATCTTAATTTTAGCGCGGTTCGTGCCAAATACAGAGATTTATGAAAATTTCACTGATAAAGATAAATTTTGTTGACGAAGTAGTCGATAATTTCGAAATATTTAACAGTATATTGCTTAAAATATTGATAAAAGAAGTCAAGACATTAAAGTTAATTCTCCCCTGCATTATCCCCAGGTTTTAATTTAAAAAAATCTCCAATCGGTATATCTATTATATGTTCATCCTTTGTTCTGGACAACATTGTTTCAAACTTATCGTCAGATCCAGTATTATCACACTCCCATCTTTACATACATTGTAATACAATGTAACAATAAAGATTCATTTGTCCTTATACTCCTTTTTGAATTAAACAATTTGACTACGTCATATATGCATTATTTCACACCTTTTCATTGCTGATACAGGAGTGATTTTTTCTGACTTCTATGTTGCATCCATCATAAACATACCAAAATAGTAATATAACATACTTGAAATATATCCAAACTAATGCAAAAGCAACAAGAGGAAGGAAAATTTGAAATAACAAAACACCGGAAAATCCATGGCAACATAGATGCAATACATATGGAGATACAAATACAAAGACAATGTAAATCATACGAACTCCTTGAATTGGTTTTAACCTATTTCCAAAAAACAATATTAGCTCTTTCAAACTGGAAATTTTTACTGCGTTCTAACCCGTAATTTTCTTCCCAAACCATTATGTATTTCGAGAATTAAAACTTAACACCCGAATAGTTAAAAATCAAAGCTCTTGCAGTACGAAACCATGAAATGACGTATTTATCAACAAGAAAAATACCACCATCTCCCTCGACTTGAGACTCATTATCGAAAGAATTCATAGAATAAACTGAAAGGCAAAAGTCGTTCAGTAAAGGGGATTTACCAAAATCATGTTCTTGTTTTCAAAATTAATGCGAACACCAAAGAATTGAATGAGAGCGATTGGAACTTTAAATATCATTTTTTAATGATAAAAATTAATTTAAATATCATTCCTTTAATGATAGAAATTAATATAAATATCATTTCTTTAATGATAAAAATTAATTTAAATATCATTTTTTCAATTTCTTTAATGATAAAAATTAATTCTAATATTCAGAAAAGAAAAAAAACGTGGAAGTTTACGTGAAACGCTTTGTATACGAGTATCTTGATAAAATTAATTGTATACATATTTTACCTTTTACCACTTTGTAAATTTAGGATGCCATAAGAACATGCAGTAATAACATTTTGAATAAAAGATAGATGTCAGCTTCAAACCAGAGAAAATTGACCAAGTTGTTGAACATAGAAATACCTCACCTTCCTAGATATTGAGGCCATTAGTGTAAGTATTCCACCATAGAAAACTGGCCAAGTTTACAAACATAAGAATTTGTCAGCTTCCTTGTTTTAACTTCATTAGAGTAAGAATAATACCAAAGAAAATTGCTCCAGTAATTAAACATAAGTATATCTCATCTTCCTAGATTTTGGAGTTTTAAGTGAAAGAACAAGTGTGAACCCAAACTGATGTCTCGCCCGCCCTAATTGGTCGCAAAATTGATGTGAAAACTTAAACTGACTAAATCAGAAAACTTAACATGTTCGCTAGACTAATAAATTAGGGTAAGTGACAAAAGCAATATAGCACACTGTCATGAATCACACAAAACGAAAATACCAAATCTCAGTGAACTAGCACTAATAGATACTGAAAAACCAAACATGTTCACTAGACCGTAAAAATAAGGTCAAGGGCTAAAGCCATATAACAAACTATCATGTTCTATCTAAGACAACCCACATACCAAATATTATTGATCTAACATTGAAAAATACTGGGAAACTTAAGGCGAAGTGTACGTAATTCAACGCTTCTAGTGGATTTCGGGAGAAATTACGTGCGTCGTTAGAAACGTCATGAATGAAAAATGGACGGCAACGAAATGTTACCGAGATCAATGTTATCGTGAAGGGTCTATTGACTTGAATTTTTTTAAAGAAATGTTTAAATGGTCAGTCCAGATATTTTAGAAATTATCAAGAGTGTATAATAAGACCGGTGAAAGATTTTGGAACTGTTAGTGCTGTTATATGCTTTGAAATGTCAGGTTCCTTATGGTGTTATACAGTATCGTATTGGTCGATACAGATAGACACGAGGGAGATTAACAGATATTTATTATATAGTGCATAATTTTCAATAACCAGTTGTAATACAAGTCTTTGTTACTTTTAGCCGACTTTGAATCCTTCTCATTTAAAAATTTAAAAAGGTTTGAGTAAAAAAAACGCAAATATAAATAAGAGAAATAAAAGAAAAAAGTGAATGTATCAATAAATATCGAAATTACTCAGTGTAAATTCAGTACCAAAGTTACTTTAATTCTAATGCCGAAGTCATCGGAAATTACTGTAAATACTGTCAATTCATTTCGCATATTACTGTTTAAATTTAGTACTTAAACCGTCCTGTAATTTAAGTACCAGTATAGTTTTTTGAAAGTTTTATACGTTTCTGTAAATTCAGCATGTTCTACCGATGGTACGGTGAATTTAATACCAAAAGTCAAAAGTTACTGTAAGTTTAGTATCGAAGTTATTGTATATTTCGCACCGAAGTTACAGTCCCACTGAAGTTTCTGTAATTCTAGTACTGTATATAACTACCGTACGTTTTGTGGGAGTGGGGGAGAAAGGGAATTTCACGCCGATTTCCTGTCATTAAAATGAGCAAATTCCGAAATCCCTGACCTTTTTTGGCGAAAAGTGCCAACCCCGGAAGATTGTATATAAATACACAGCTGCGCCAAGTCGCATGATACGCCCGTCGTCATCCTTCAAAACTTTAAAGTGATTTAGGTAAGGGGTTCTCAATTCAGAAGCACCTATAACTGCCTAATTAAGCTTGATATCTCTTTAAGAAATTAATCTGCAAAGTTAAAAGTGAGCTGATCAAAGTACTTATCAGTTAGAGCGCAACATGTAATAAATTGCATCATTAACTGATGACTTAATATAAGCGGAAGTTTTTGGCACATAGAATTTATACAGGACAAATGCCCTGTATAGAAATTTATACAGGGCAGATGCCCTGTATTAAAATTAATACAGGGCAAATGCCCTGTATAAATGAATCGGCCATATTGGTTTAGTTACATCT
>MJUU01014426.1:10811-25777 GCA_002080025.1 Modiolus philippinarum | reverse complement strand
GCGACGTCTTCAGTAACGTCGCCGGAAAAACGCATTTTTTACATTAAAATCCATCATTCAAAGCGATATATCTTGAAAACAAGCACGGTTGCTAAGGACTTTCTTTACATCGATGCATTCGAGATTAGTTTTTGAATAAAATATCAAATTTTCAAAACAATTGTTGGATAAATAAATTTGCAAGCACGATTTAAGTAAATATACATTATGATGTTTACGATTTCCCCAATATATCCTTTGTAATTTCAGTGTTTCATGCAGTAATCTTCAAATAGTCATATATCGAAAACTAAAACGGTGACCCCCCAATTTTTTTTCGATCTTCTGTGTTATATTTCCAAGTACTATTTGTAAACGAAATTTAAAGAAAATCGTTGGAGTAGTTAATTACGTACACTTCGCCTTAACATATTCACTGGACCGTGAAAATGACGTCGCGTACAAAAGCTATATGTAGCAGACTGTCATGTACAACCTAAGACCAACCTATATACCAATATCATTGACCTACTGAGAAAAATGACCTTATAACAAAAGCTTAACATACTCACTACACCGTGAAATTGAAGTCAAGGACAAAAGCCATATGAAAGACTGTCATGTACTACCTAATGGCCAACCAACATACTATATATCATTGACCTACCATTTACAGTTACTGGGAAACTAAACTAAGCAAAAAAACTTAACATATTCACTGGACCGTGAATTTGAGGTCGCAGACAAAAGCCATAAAGCAGACTGTCATGTACTACTCAAGACCAACCTATACAGCAAATATTATTGACCTACCACGTATAGTTAAAGAGAAAATGACTTAATCACAAAAACTTAACATGCTCGCTAGACCATGAAATTGAGGTCAAAGACAAAAACCATATAATAGACTGTCATGTACTACCTAAAACCAATCTACATACCAAGTATCATTGACCTACCACTTATAGTTACTGAGAAACTAAACTAAGCACAAAAACTTAACATGATCACTGGATCGTGAAACAGAGGTCACAGACAAAAGTCTTATTGCAGACTGTCATGTACTACTCAAGACCAACCTATCACCAAATAGCATTGACCTGCCAGTTATAGTTACTGAGAAAATGACCTAATCACAAAAACTTAACATGAAAGTTTACGCCGCCGCCGCCACCGCCGTCATACTTTGTACGCATATGGCTCGATTTCCGCGCCTTTCGTCGCGGGTGAGACAATTATAAAAGAGTTATTAAACTTAAAAATACCTCATCGACCAATACATGGAAGGTATTATAGTGAAAGAATTAAAGCAGAGAAAATCAATCAAGTTATCAAACATAATCTCTCAGCTTCGATTACATTGAAGCTATAGGGGAAAATTTATGTAAAGAAATTGGTCAAGTAATGTACAAAAGAAAATTCCTTGATTTGGAAATAATTAATAAAGGAAATAAAGCATCTAAAAACTGATCAAGTTATTAAACTTAGGAACACCACAACCTTCCTTGATTATAAGTCGTCGTTAGCAGAGGAATTAAACCAGAGAAAATTGATCAAGTTAAGAATAGCTTAGCTTTCTTGAGTTGAACGTCATAGGACAGATAAAAAAGTTATGAAACATAAGAATATATCATATCTTCCTAGAATTGGGAGCCATCAGTGTACAAATTGAAAAGACAAAATTCAATCAAGTTATTAAACACAAGAATGATCATCTTCCTGGATTAAGGGAACTAGAGCAGAGAAATTTTATCAAGTTATTAAACATTAGAATACTTATTCTCCCTAGAATTTGAGAACTAAAGCAGCTTAATAATTGATAGAGTTATTTAACAGAAGAATATCAAAACATTCTTGACTTGGGAGTCATTTTAGGAAAAGAATTAAAACAGAGAAAATTGATCAATGCATTAAAAAGATTCCGGCTTCTTTTATTTTTGAGCCATTAGTGAAAGAGTTAAACCAGCTAAAAGGTTATCAAGGTATTAAAACAAAGTAAAAGGTGTTTCAATGAAACGAGATACGAAGAATATGAATTATCGAGATTATTTTTGTAATTTATCTGGTTTTGTAACTATCTTGTACGGATTAAACTACTGAATTATTACAGTTTAGGATCGATTAAGACCCATTCTTTTTATAGTGTGAAGGTTTCTGAAATCTCCAAGTTCTTTTTTTCAAATAATCGAGAGAGATTTCAATTTGAATTTAGTTTCATAAATCAGTGTAAAAAAGAAATTTCTATGAATTTCATTTTACAATTAGTAAACGTTCCTCGTTGTTCGAGATTTTATACATATTCATACATTTCCCCCAGTGATTTGGTACGTAAAATATGTCAGAGTTTAAAATGAAAACTCGAAACTTTTTTCTGTCGTTATTGGGATGAGGTAGATCAATTTTTTTTATTATATTTATTCACAGTGAAAATTCACCAGTAATCATTAAATTCAAAGTAGTAGTTACATAATTTTAATTTGTGGTTTTGAATTTTATATATAATGTTTGTTATAAAATAACATTCCACTATAATGTTTTTATAAAAATCAATTTATTGTGCTTTACATTGTACACAAGTATATCACAAGTAGATACCCGGCTCATGTAACAATTTTGCAATGTACATATATACCTTTAAATAGATATCTCCTTTAACCAGTATCCAATCTTGAAAAGAATTAAATATTTAATGACCGGGTCTTTATTTAACTTCACTAAGTTCGTTTTAACATGTTTAAGCCTTTCACTTCCCTAAACATTTTCGATTAGATGTGGCCGAAGATTTATCATCAAATATTAAAGTATCAACTGGTCTGCTTTCACATAAGAATCTATTAATTTTAAACAGACTGTTCTTTTTAATTGATTTGGGGATTGATTGTTTTTATACGACCGCAAAAACATTTGAGGCCTTTTAATGGTATGGCGCTGTCATAGTTATCGTCGTCGTCGTTGTCGTCGTCTGTCGAAACTTTTGTTTTTGGTCAATAACTTTAGTTCTAGTGAATCAATCCTTATGAAAATTTAACAAAATATTCCTTGGCACAAAAGGAAGTCTTTGAGCGGTTTTGGATATTGTAGTACTTCCCGTTTAAAAAACAAGGCTAGAAAAGGGCCAAATTGGGTGTTTTCATATATTTGACTGTAGAATATTAATCATTTATTGGATTTTGATGGGATTTCTTTCAATATGTCCTTGAGGAAATTTCATATCAACAGTATTCAACGAATTTCATGTCGCATGTATCATGAGATAAATGAGACACAAGAGGGGCAAATCTCAAAAAGTTTTTTTTGTCAATTTTTATTTTTGATGCAGTTTCTTTTTATGGATCCCTTATGAAAAATTAACATGGCGCTCAGATACTTTGTTTCCTTTTCGAATAATGAGGGGCAAAACGGAATTACCTAAAAAGTTTTATTTTTTATCAGATTTCAATAGAATTTTTTTCTTTGGATTCATCTGGTCATGACCTTGAAAAAATCAACGGATTTGTCGTAGCTCTTACCGTTTCCAAGCTTTAACATGTCACAGGGGCCAAAATTTCAATTTTTCAAAATATGTAAAATCTTTATTTTTCATCGGATTTCAGTGTGATTTTTTCTTTTGATTCCTGTTGTTGTGAGCTTTCAGTTGTTTGTCAACAGATTTAAAGTATGCTTTACAAGATACTTGAGGTTAAGTTTAATTCGGAAAATTCTAATTTAACGGTATTAGAAAGTTTTTGTATAATAAATGATACTTACAGGGAATCTCTGTGGGCTGTCAACATCGTTAATGTTAATTAAAACTTTTAACCGGCGTTGAGTTTTTCTGACGTCATACAAATCAACATTACTGCCGGCAACATCTGCCATCAGCGTTATTTCTTGCGTACCTTAAAATAAAAAGAAGATTGCTTACCTCTGGAGGTAAATTATTGACAATATCAACTAGCTCCTGGACGCTTATGTAAACCGTCTTTCTCCGTCTACCTAGGCCGAGATAGACACTCATTTCTGATCAACAAAAGATCTTTTATCATTAATTGTAAGTCTTGAGCATATGAATTGTATTTCAATGTAAAAGTAGTTAAAACAAACTTCTCAACTTTTTATGATGGCATAACGTCATACTGTAGTCTTTGGAAATTGGAACAAAAATTGTTTGTTCTCAGGCAAATTAAATACAGCATTTCTTAACTGATCACGTAATTATCTTGGTCCTCTCCCTCAATGCATATTTTTCATTATTTACTCTATGTGTCTAATTAGTTGAAACTTCATTATTTCTTCAATATTTATATATATATATCCATCCATTATCCTTTATATTATAGTTTGTTGAGAATAAACACTGTGCTCAGTTCTATAATCCTTGTCCGATTTGTAATCCTCCAAAGTAAATAAAACATACATATTTAGCAGGAATTAAATTGAACATCCATAATAATTATAAAAAAGACATTAGAGGGAAACTCAAAACTTAATGCCTTAAATTGAAAAAATATCAAACATGTGCTGTTTAAATATTTCTATAAAATATAAATTTGACATGTTCTCGCAACGGGTCGATGGATCTATAGTTAGAAGAAGATCTATTTCTTAATATCAAATGATATCAGTTTGATAAAGTTATTCGACATTTTAGTGGTGGTGTTTATATTCAAAACTTGGTATAAATAATATGCAATCAATAAATATGTTTTGACACACGAAAAAGGGTCCAAAAAAGGAGAACGGTCATAGTACTTTTCAGTTTATTATGTTTCGTTTAATTATCCACCATTTTGGTGTTTCAAACAGTCGACTTGCACTGAAGAGACATAAGTTGGCGAAATTGCCATATGAAGAAAACTAAATTTACAGTAACTTTGGTATTTAGTAATTTGAAAACATACTTGCTAAATAGACTTGATAAACATTTCTTCATTGTGTATGAAAAGAATTTTTCCAAAACCACTGAATAAGTTTGGTGGCAAACCTAACCTTTTTAACAACCCTTTTAGGTTTAGTCTGGTTTGCAAGCAAGTTTTCAAAAAGTTGAATCTCATAAACTAGAGATACAGATACGACTTACATGGTGATTTCAAGATGAAGAACAACATCCATTTGCTTAATCTTACCATGTATTTTATAGGAATTTTGTCATATGTACATTTACTCCATATCCCTTTATTTGTTCTTAAACAGATAAGACGAGCTATATTGTCCACCTGACAAAATGATTCTAAGCTAATGCTTATATACAAATGCTTTAATTAAAAACTAGCTTATATTTTCTTTTATTGAGCCCATTAGATACATATTCCAAAAATAATGTCTTTATTTCATCATTTTTTTTTCTTTGAGGAGGTGATCAAATATGTTGGTCGTGTTATTGAATGATCAAACGGCATGATGCTTATAAATAACCCTCCATTCTTAAATTAAGAATAGTTTCGTTCCAAACAGATGTTTTCCCAATAAAGTCAATTGTAAATATCAAAATACCGAAGTTAAAATTTGTTCCGCGCCGGCGTACATGTTTGTTTTTGGGTCAAAACGAAATGCAATGTTTTGTACAGTTTGTGATTTTGCATTAAGAAATTTGCGATACATGCCATTGATTTTTTTTCTAGATATTAAAGAGTGGTCCATTCAAGACCGACTTAAAACAGATTATCTTTATTTCTTTTACCAACTGAAAAGTAAAGACCACCGTTACACTGCCAAATACGTTGTCGAACCAACCATTTGCACATTTGTTGAACTTAAATTTAATATTCATGAATTTATTTAAGAAAAAAATAGATAAATAGTCGTGTCATTTTTTTTTTTAAAATCAGATATCAGATTTGTAAACAAATTTCAGATTTTTCTATTTTCGCTCCGTCTTTATTTCGCGGTAAACTGACAGGATTTTAGTTCGCTAATTTTTGAATTCGCGCTTTCAAATTGTTCACCATTGACTTCAGTAATACACAAGTATATTCGCGCTGTTTTATTTTGGCGCTTCCATTCCAAACTAGAAAATCGCGAAAATTTCTCAAAAAAGAGAGACAATCTCCCAAGGGACCAAGGAATGTGAGGTGTAGCAGGTAAGAAAAAGTACAAAATTGCACAGATGGCAGACATTTTTCGGTTGAATTTATTTAAGCAGTAGACTGAAACACACCTATGAAACTGGTAATTTCCAAACAAACAAACAAATGTGATTTTCGTCTTATTGGGTCGTTAGAGATCATCCAAAAACTGTAGGCCTAACAAAATCTATTGTAAGGGTATTGTTAAAACAATGTTTTAAATACATTTAAATGAAGTGTCAATACTGTGAATTATTCTATTATGACTTGTTTATCATAAAATGTAATATCGCGTGTGTTTATTTAGGATAAAGTTTTGACATAACTAAATAAACAGAAAATTGAACAATCGCAGCGAGGTTCTTGAAAGGGTGTTCATAGTGTTAGATGTCTTTGCCGTTTCTGAAGCCTGTTCATAGTTCCGTGGGAGAATGAGACGTTAAAGGAATTATTCTCCATTATATTCAACTTATTATGTAATTTCAAATTTAAGGCAGATTTCCATTCTCCGTTAACCGTTTGTCGTTTGACAAAATATATAAACTTGAAAACGGCAGTAGTCATCTCGACAATCAATGCGTTTTCGATGCAGACATGTCAACATGTTTGAAGGACCCAAAATCGTTGACAAAAAGCAGAAAAAAGGGTAAATGGAGAAAAAAATGTGAAGTTTGCTTTAAGTATGAGTGGTTTTGATGTTTAAAAGTTAAGAAATAACGCGGGAAAATGGGAACAGCATTTTTTTTTTTCGGGAAAAGGGTAATTACCAAATATGGAGATAACCGATCCGAGAAGGTAAACTCCCAGACATTCGAAAATCGAGAATACGTATAACTACATTCGAAATCGTATATTCTAACTTTGCAGCTCACCTTATCAACATATCATATTATATGGAGTTATGTGCAATACTATTATCTATGTATCTACAATTTACCGCCCCCCTCTCCATCTAATGTTAACCCTGAATACACGTAAATTACAGTTTATGCATATAGAGTCTGTATCCTGAAGTTGCTTTTGGTTCTGAAAACGAATAATTCTAAGATAATGATAATAATCGGAAAGACACTAGACACACAGATGAAAAACTTGGACTCAATAAACCCATGGGTGAGATCAGGTACACCGGTAGAGTAAGCACATCCTGTTTCCTGTAAGACATCAACGTGTTGAACGTGTTTATTCCGGTCATGAAGTCAAATCTATAGTAGAGGAAACTACAAACTTAAGCTGTTAAAGGAAAAGATATATCGTCATCTCGGACACAGATATCAAATGGCGGTCTGCCGCAGTTATGACTTCCAAGTTATAGATAACATACCCTTGTTTAAGTAGCCTATTTGTGAGCAACCGAGCTCTATCAAGGTTGTCACTGTACAGACCTCATGTCCTCGAATAGCGAATGATTTGGGAGATGTAAACCCCATATCCTGGCTCTGTTGGAATATTGCAACAAAGTAAAGGGAAGTTGACTATTGGAAAAGTGAAGTCATCGCATGTGTCATACAGCCTAGTTTGAAGTATACCTCTGTCGATTTCAAAATGTAGGTCAGTGAATCGGGCCAATGTGAAAGTATCTTTAATTTGGAGTTCATTTGGATAGATAATATAAAAAATACCGAAGCGAAAGTTGTTTAGTGACAAAATTTCATCTATATGACGGAAGCTGAAAAAGGGTTTGGCAAATTCATTAATTTATCAGATACTTTCTAAGGTGCAAAATATATGATATAACTAAAGAAGAGCATATAATATTTTCTGATCAACAAATAAACAGTATGCTTACAGTGATTTTCCTCCTGCTTAATTTGGGGTCGAATATGAGCCCAGTTCTTATTGCAAAAAGCTATTTTTCACGTTTGTGAACAGAAATTCCCAATTGTAATTACACGTCAAGAGTTTCAATGCATGTGTTTCCTTATCAGAAACCAGTTCTGTTTTTACATAGTATTTAATTGCTGGTTACACAATTGCTGCTCCCTCGTGCATAGCTCCGACATCAGCTGATTTTGGCTTTCTATTTAGATCCTTTTGGTAATTTGTTCCCTATCAGCTTTTACACACATTTTTGTGTATATATTCTAAAATGTTATTTTGATCTGTACTTAAACATACGTTGTCGAAATGGTCATATGCAATAACAAAATTCACCAAATCTTCGGTATTTCGTATTTATACTTCGGGAATAAGACAAAGGCTTCAGTTAAGGTTAAAAATGTAGAAATGTGCTAACTTTCATATGTAACCAGAGCTCTTGTTTTAAATGACAAAATACCGAAGTTCTGTGAATTCTGTTTCTCTTCAGTGCAGATAAAATCAAAACATTTGGAAGTCCATAAACTGGAATACATGTAAAAACTGATAGAGAACAAGTGGCCAATAAGATCTAAATAGAAAAACCAAAATCAGCTACGGACAGAGCTATGCAAAAGCGAGATACTCGATCCATATACTAGTAGTTTTAAATAAATTTTTCTGAAATTTAGATATTGCAAGTTTCCAACAAAAATCGGTTTTCGTGCCAGCATCTAAGTACTGACTACTGGGTTGGTAAATACCCTCGGGGACTAACAGTCTACCAGCAGAGACATCGGCCCAGTGGTAATAAATAACAAAATACAGATGTTACTGTGAATTTTGTTTCTGTATATGCGCATTTCGACAACTTATGTCTCTTCGGTGCAGATAAAATCAAAACATTTGGAAGTCCATGAACTCAAAGATGTGTAAAAACTGATGAAAGAACAAGTGACCAAGAAGATCTAAATAGAAAAGCAAAAAATCGGCTAAGGACAGATATATGCAAGAGGGCGATACTTTTTTAATGAGTAGTTAAATATTTTATTTTTAATAAAATTAATTTGTAATTATTCCATGACCAAGTGTGGGTTTTCAGACCTAATGCCATCCTTTCGAAAAATAACAATGTTACTAGGGAGTTAAGTTTCAAGTAAGCTTAGAAAATAAATATAATTGTTTGTTGTTGAGAGCCGTATCTTTTAGGTATGGACAGGCTTTCGTAGGAAATTAAGACGTTTTAAAACAAAAGAATGCTTAAACGGTGCTAATAGATGGGAATATTTACTTAGACATCACAATGAAAGCATATTGTTTTAAAAATTTCGGTAATAGCTTGAATACGACAACAAGAGCCAATTGAAGAGATGGCAATACGTAGCATTTATCAAAAATTCATTCTCTGTATCTCGAGTTATTTTTTTTAAATGATAATTTTCGCTATTGTTTTATAATTCATATTGAATAAAAATTAACAAACTATTCAATGCATAATTCGGATCTTTTATGACAAATGACTCTTTGTTTTTATTCATTCTGTACATATTAAGATCAAAGATAATTTTGTCAAAAATCTCAAACTTGATCCCGGCATCCCTCGCTCGTATATAAAGAGTCGAAATAATTGATGGCATTTCAGACTTTTTAACATACTAAAATATAAAACATGGAAAATCTGTATATCGAAACCTTAAAATGTAGCAAATTCTACTTACGGAAATGTTTCAGACAATGACGACATTTTTGACATAGTTTTATAGTCGGTGGATGGTAATTATAATTATAATAGCCACATATCGGTGGTAATACAGGTACATTGCTGATGTCAGTTTCTCCAGCTAATTTTGCAACTGGTTTTTCAGTATCAGGTTCATTGCTTGCTATCGGAGCTGTCCATGGCTGCCGTTTTGTTAACTCTTGTCTGGTGGTGGAAGATTCAGTATCTCTGTTCACAACGGGGGCAGTCAGCGTTTGACGATCATGTTGTCCATTTGGAATAAATATTGAAACACTTTTACGTTTTTCTTCCTCGGTTTTATCAAAAGACACAGGGGGAGTTTGTCTCGATTTCACTCTTTTTGAACGAGAAAAGTTTTTCATCCTTTGATTTTTCAGCATTTTTTAGGTGATAGCAGATATCTTGGGTTACATATATTTATCCTTCGAACAGTTTTCCCAGTAAAGATGGTAGTCAGTGTGTAAAATGACTGGGGGTAATTCAAATTTTGTAATATTGATCTAAATCTGTTGTTTTTATTTAAATAGTTGTTAAATTATCTCTAATCGTTCCTCTTTTTGTGACTAAACACTAAAACACATGTTAGTTTGTCTTTACTTAAGATAAATATTATCTTATTTGAAGCATTTGTTTGTATTGTTATTGGTTTGGTAAACAATATGGAATAATAAATCCAACTGCTTCAGGGTTACATAAAAATTACTTCGAACCGTTTTTCAAAATGGATAGTCTGTAAGACATCAGTTATCATAAAACTATTGAGTGAATCTTACAGAAAGTTATTTTAAGCGCCTAACATTGTGACTAGGAGAAGTCATCATATTGGTATAATGGTCCATGCAGGAAAGCAGGTTATAGAGAGGTTCAAAACACAAAAGAATATCCATCCTCAAAAGCAGATGTTGATGCAAAGTTAACGAAAATCTGAAGAATTTTGAAATTTAACGGGACAATAGACGAAACAACTGCAGTAGAATACCGAAAGAACAAGAGAAGCGATGGCTACAAAGACATGGCAAAAACGGCAACAGAGAAAAACAAGGACGTGAGACAGCTACAATGCACGGAAATAAAAAGAAAAGGGAAAAATCAATATAGTTGTGTGATTTGTATAAGTAATACTTTATTAAACCTTTATTTAGAAATGCATAATTATACCCCTAAGGAATGAAAGCATATATACAAACATAAAGACGAAGTACAATATGAAATAAAATATACAAAATTATACGACTCTATACGTATATTCAACATTTTTTATATTGTTGATCGTTAACCATGCATTTCTCAGTATAAGAACAAGAACAAGAACTTTATTTGCCATATATACAAAGTCATGTATGTGACAATATAAAAACAATAAAATAAAATAATAAACAAAGAGGAAATGATATTATGATCGACTTTATTTTATAAATGGAGCAACATATTGCATGTGATCCGATGAAGATAATATTTCAACAATATTTGTAATATGATTGTTATTATAATACTAGTCGTTGAATTTATATACTAGTCATAAAAATTTAGCAGTCAACAATTTTCATCTTGTCTTTTATCTCAGCTGTGACTTTTTAATGTCAGAACAACTGAATCAGAATCAACAAGGTCAAACAGATAGTGGACAGTATAGTTTGGTGAAGTTGAAAGGTATCTGGGAGTTTGCGTCAAAGGTAAAACGAAGAACCCTGTCCCATTTGTAAGAATGAAATCAGGAAAGGATGAGTATGAATGAAATCAGGAATGAGTCACAAAACCTTTCAAGATTCTATAGTTGACATGATTTATAATGGCTTGAGTTTTGAAAATATGACACAGAAACATCTTACGTCAATATGTGATTTAAAGTTGTTTTTGTTTGTTTTCGCAAATGGAGAATAATTCTGTATTTTTCGGACTAGTATAAATTTATCTTATGATTAGAAAAACTCATTCATTTGTAAGATCCTGGATATTTTTTATGCAATCTATGAGCCTGACATTTGTATAGCTTCCATCTGTCCTGACAATTTTTTTCCACCAAATATCTTCTTGGATTTTTTTTAATTCATTCCCATCAAACCCCCTCCCCTCGGACATCTGTGATACAAACCTAATGAAACTTGGGATTTAAATTAGTGACCATTGAAATGGAAACGGAAACCAGAGGTTCAGATGAGCCTGTATCGCTCACCTGGTGGCTACTGATCTAATAAAAAATTTCCCATGGAGTTAAAAAATTAATCTGAGGTGACAGCCATTTTAGAATTATAATTGGTAGTACATCTGGTAGATTTGTATTTTAATTTCCCTCGTTATTATCAATTTGATGTATGAAGTACTTTTCAAGAAAAAAAAAACAATTGACAAGAATTTCCAGTAAAGTCTTAAAATTTATTCCCCTGTAGTTGCCATTTTAGATTTGTTAAGAATTAACATTTAAAACATTTTCCTATAGGTTTCAGTAAAACTAAGATCTGTAGTGGCGGCCATCTTGGATTTATGATTGGTACTAAAATCATAAATTTGTTTGATGATCGTCGTGATACTTCTGCCTAGTAAATATTAAGTTGATGTATGAACGGTTTTCAAGAATTTACAACATTTTACCATTCCGATGTTTGTTTCCTGATGGAGACCCTTTTTGGATTTGTGATCGGTAAAAATATTTAAAATTTAGTATTTGTCGTCATGTTACTATGCTCAATTAATATCGACATGGTATATGAAACCGTTTTCAAGAACATACAATTTTCATATTTTCCATTAATTAAACTAAGATCTGCTGTGTCAGTCTTCTTGGATTTATGATCGAAACTAAAATCATACATTTGTTTGATGACCACCATGTCACCATGACTGGTAAATATCCACTTGGTATTTGAAATGGTTTTCAACAATCAAGAATTGGAAATTACAAATATTCCGATAGAGTGTATAGTTAAACTAAGATCTACAGTGGCGGCCATAATGGATTTATGATCGGTACTAAAATCATGCATTGGTTTAATGACTACCATGTTATCATGCCTAGTTAATATCAACTTAATGTATGAAATAACTAATTACCGAAGTTACTATGAATTTAGTTACTGCATATGCGCATTTCGACAACTTATGTCTCTTCGGTGCAGATACAATCTGAACGTTTGGAAGACCATAAACTCAACAATGTTTAAAAACCGAAAGAGAACAAATTACCAATATGCTCTAAATGTGAAGTCAAAATCAGCCAAGGACCGTGAGTGCTCTGCATGNCTATATTCTCCACTGGTATCCATTTTTGATGAGGCACGGATTTGCCGGACACAGTTCGTAAAAGGGACCACTCAAAGACTATTGTGACCAAGTTTGGTTCTAATGGGCCCTGTGGCTTTATATGAATCGTTCAATGCTCTTCCATTGGGTCGAATGTTATAATATGTTCCCCGCTGGCGGTTATCTTGGATACGGCACACACTTGCAATACACAATTTTCAAAGCGGACCAACAAAGGTTTTCAAAAAGAGGGCCGGAACCCAATTTTCCGAAAAAAACCCTAGGAATTTTAAATATTCTCCTACCTAAGGGGGCCCAGGCCACCCCCCCCAAATCAGCCACTGCTGCTACAATTTTACACATTTATCATTTAGACATTTTTATTTCACCCTAAGTCTACAACGAAAGAAAGAAACATACCAATCAACATACCTTTTCAAGGCTACTAAAATTCCTTTAAGCGACTAGAAAATCGGATTTAACTCAAGGATACTATAACACCTTCAATGGTTAAAGTAAAATGTCACTGCCCGCTTCAGTTATGCTGCTGCAAATGGGCAACCACAGAAAAGATAGCGCAATATCCTGGTGTTATTTCCCACTATACTTGGTACATCAAAATCAAGCAGTTAATACAGACGCTCTCTCTGATAGATGCAAATATTGTCCAGACACTTATATATGTTATACTTATATGGATTAATATTTAAACCATAAAGTGCAAACATAAACATTATGTTAAAGAGGCTTATCCTATATGTTTGTTTAGTGTTTTGAGCCAAGTATATAGTTCTAAATTCCGATTAAGTACCACCCCCAATTATACTACAGCAAACTAACTTTTCTTTCCTTCAAGTAGTCTTAGAACATTAAAGAAAACCAAAACTTTTAAAGATGGTACGATCATATACAACATAATTCACTTAATGCATAACTCATTGAAATAAAAGCCAATATGGCGATTACATTGCTCTTCATCCAAGGAAATTCTAAATGTACATAATATTTTTTACACCCAATCATCTTCGACTATATCTTATTGTCGTCAGATTGCAAACAAAAAAAAACAACAAAAAACAACAACTAAAAAACAACAACAAAAAACAAACAAAAAATAACAATAAAAATAAAAAACAACAAAAAATCAAATATTTAGCAAAGCCTTTTGTAGCCAAGGAAAAAATAGAACATATTTCTGTACTTGTTTTATTCAAATTAAATCAAAAGGGAAAAAATATTAACATTAACACATGTCACGTTTCTAGGGGCTGTCTTGAACTTACTATGAGGTATAAGCAAAGCTCATCGTTGAAGGCCTCATGGTGACTTCACTGAGATGAGGAACAGCAGTAGAAACGTTTCATTGCTTAGTTCTACTATAGTATTTGTGGATATTTGTCTCGTGTGCATTTACTCCATATCCTTTCATTATTCAAAAACGTACCAAAACCACTTTACACGATAAGAGTAATAACAAAAAATATCGAACAGAACTGTCAAGAACCATAATCCAATGGCAAAAACGACAAAGCAGGTGGAAAACCACCGAAAAAAAAAACTGTCAACCGAAATGGTTCTGACTTGGTTCAGGCATTCAAAAGAAATACTGAATGTTCCAATGTTTTCTGAAGTCACTCAAATGTTTCCCTAACTTGTGTTAACATTATTTGTAATAAATATTTAATGATGCGAAATTCTTGGTGTAGTCGCCTTACTTTATAATGCTATTGCAAGAAAAAATAAAAGAAACTCAAAAACTTTTAGTAATGTTATTGGTTGTTTTCTCATGCGTATGGAGAATTTCCTTGAGCATTATCGTATATTTTGAATTATTCAATCATTTTACCTATATTCCCCTTGTAACACAGTATAGGAACCTATGCAACTGAAATATCTGATTTACGTTTTTAGCTCACCTGGCTATGCCAGGGTGAGCTTTTGCCATCACTTGGCGTCCGTCGTCCGTCCGTCCGTCGTCCGCCGTAAACTTTTTTCAAAAATCTTCTTCTCTGAAACTGCTGAGCCAATTTAAACCAAACTTAGCCTGGATCATCACCAGGCTATGTACTTTCAAAATTGTAACCGAGGAGTCTGAAAACCAAACAACATGGCTGCTGTTACTAAAAATAGAACATAGGGGTAAATTGCTGTTTTTGGCAAATAACTTT
>MJUU01014425.1:35588-55859 GCA_002080025.1 Modiolus philippinarum | reverse complement strand
ATTGTCTCCCTTTATGTTGTAGGATATTGTAGATATGTCAAATTAATGTGGTTCAAAGTTTAAAGCTGTGATTGCCTCCCTTTGTTTTGTAGGACATTGTAGACATGTCAGATGGATGTGGTTCAAAGTTTAAAGCTGTGATTGTCTCCCTTTATGTTGTAGGATATTGTAGATATGTCAAATGGATGTGGTTCAAAGTTTAAAGCTGTGATTGTCTCCCTTTATTTTGTAGGATATTGTAGATATGTCAGATGGATATGGTTCAAGGTTTAAAGCTGTTATTGTCTCCCTTTGTTTTGTAGGATATTGTAGATATATCAGATGGATGTGGTTCAAAGTTTAAAGCTGTGATTGTCTCCCTTTATTTTGAAGGATATTGTAGATATGTCAGATGGATGTGGTTCAAGGTTTAAAGCTGTTATTGTTTCCCTTTGTTTTGTAGGATATTGTAGATATATCAGATGGATGTGGTTCAAAGTTTAAAGGTGTGATTGTCTCCCTTTATTTTGTAATATATTGTAGATCTGTGAGATGGATATGGTTCAAAGTTTAAAGCTATGATTGTCTCCCTTTATTATTCTGTAGGATATTGTAGATATGTCGTATGGATGTGGTTCAAAGGTTAAAGCTGTGATTGTTTCCCTCTATTTTGTAGGATATTGTAGACATGTCAGATTGATGTGGTTCAAAGGTAATTGCCTCCATTTGTTCTGTAGGATTTTGTAGTCATGTCAGATGGATTTAGTTCAAGGTTTAAAGCTGTGATTGTCTCCCTTTATTTTGTAGGATATTGTAGACATGTCAGATGGATGTGGTTTAAGGTTTAAAGCTGTGATTGTCTCCCTTTATTTTGTAGGATTTTGTGGATATGTCAGATGGGTGAGTGTCTCCCTTTGTTCTGTAGGATTTTGTAGTCATGTCAGATGGATATGGTTCAAGGTTTAAAGCTATGATTGTCTCCCTTTATGTTGTAGGATATTGTAGATATGTCAGATGGATGTGGTTCAAAGTTTAAAGCTGTTATTGTCTCCCTTTGTTTTGTAGAATATTGTAGATATATAAGATGGATGTGGTTCAAAGTGTAAAGCTGTGATTGTCTCCCTTTATTTTGTAGGATATTGTCGATTTGTGAGATTGATGTGGTTCAAAGTTTAAAGCTGTGATTGTCTCCCTTTATTTTGTAGGACATTGTAGACATGTCAGATGGATGTGGTTCAAAGGTGATTGTCTCCCTTTGTTCTGTAGGATTTTGTAGACATGTCAGATGGATGTGGTTCAAGGTTTAAAGCTCTGATTGTCTCCCTTTATTTTGTAGGATATTGTAGACATGTCAGATGGATGTGGTTCAAAGTTCAAAGCTGTGATTGTCTCCCTTTATTTTGTAGGATATTGTAGTAAATAAACATGACATCATTAGCTCAGCCCATTTTGGGGAGAGCTTTCTGTAATGTAATGAAAAATTTAAATGAGATGATTGGAGGATATGATTTGATGAAATAAATCTTTTTTAAAAGCTAGTTCATATGTGATGTTTAAAAAGCAAAGGAAGTAACCTGAAAACATTCTACATTTTTTCATAGCGCGTTTTAAGAAAAGGGGGGTCAAGGTAAGAATTGCTATATCTGTTTTCAAGTTACAGAAATGGCTAAAAAATGCCGCATGACCCTATGTTTTGACGGTGCCAAAAATAGACCTACATTTATATTTTACTGAATGAGATATAAAAGTTCCCGTATGATTACAGGAAAATTACTATGAGTGTTCATTGTCTTAGAAATTAACATAGAAAGTAATGGAGATTTATTAACTGTATTCACACCTGTAGATATGTCAGATGGATGTGGTTCAAAGTTTAAAGCTGTGATTGTTTCCCTTTATTTTGTAGGCTATTGTAGACATGTCAGATAGGTGTGGTTCAAAGTTTAAAGCTGTGATTGTCTCCCTTTATTTTATAGGATATTGTAGATATATCAGATGGATGTGGTTCAAAGTTTAAAGCTGTGATTGTCTCCCTTTACTTTGTAGGATATTGTAGATATGTCAGATGGATGTGGTTCAAAGTTTAAAGCTGTGATTGTTTCCCCTCAATTTGAAGGAAAACCATTGTTACAAAGACACAGGTAAAGTATATTAAAGTTATAATCAAAATCATATAACTGGTTTTATTTAAGCAGTATGTATAATTTGAAATTCAAAGACATATAAAGGCATGTTCAGTGGCGGATCCAGACTTTCTGCTAAGGGGGGCCCGACCAATATTTTTTTCAAAAGGGGGGCCCTGAACCCAATTTTTTTAAAAACCCCCAGGAATTTTAAATATTTTCCGACCTAAGGGGGGGCCCGGGCCCACCCGGGCCCTCCCCTAAATCCGCCACTGATGTTTTAGTTGGTGGTGAAAAGATTGAAATTCAACATGAAACAGAAATGATAATTAACTGTGAAATTATTTTCCATAATTTCACTTTAGGAAGTGACATCACAATAGAAGTTGTAACATCGTTGTTGAGGTGGCTGACTCATCACATTTCTGAATTTGTTTCAGATTTCAAAACTCCTCTGGTTTTATCCAGTTGAATGGAATAGAGAATTTTGCTTTTGCACACGGACCCCCACTTTTTATTAGCTCGCCGGGACGAATGTCTGGATCCTATTGTCATACCCCCGGTGTCGGGGTTGGCGTCGGCGTCGTCAGCAAAAACTTTAACCTTGCTTATGGAATGGAGACGTTTAGAGATGGGATGTTGGTATTTAGTATGTGGCTTCCTTGTGACAAGAGCTTTCTTGTGGTACCATATTTGTAGACATTTTGACCTTGACCTTGCCCCTAGGGCAAAATATAAAAAACTTTAACCTTGCCTCTAGAAGGCAGGCTTTTAGTGGTAGGGTGTACATATTTGGTATGTGACTTGCTTATGATGAGAGCTTTCTAGCAGTACCATAGTTGTAGATATTTTGACCTTGACCTTTCCCTGAGGGCAATTTTTGAAACGCCGGGACGAATGTCCGGAGAGCTATTGTCATACCCCCGGTGTCGGCGTCGGCGTCGTCGGCGTCAGCAAAACTTTAACCTGGCTTGTGGAATTGAGACCTGAAAAAGTAGGATGTTCATATTTGGTATGTGAATTCCTTGTGACGAGAGCTTTCTTCTGGTACCATATTTGTAGACATTTTGACCTTGACCTTGCCCTGAGGGCAGTTTTTGAAAAACTTTAACCTTGCCTCTAGAAGGTAGGCTTTTAGTGGTAGCGTGTTTATATTTGCCATGTGACTTCCTTGTGATGAGAGCTTTCTTCTGGTACCATACTTGTAGACATTTTGACCTTGACCTTGCCCTGAGGGAAATTTTCAAAAAACTTTAACCTTGCCTATTGAATGTAGGCTTTTAGTGGTAGGGTGTTTATATTTGGTATGTAACTTCCTTATGATGAGAGCTTTCTTCTGGTACCATACTTGTAGACATTTTGACCTTGACCTTGCCCTGAGGGCAATTTTTAAAAAACTTTAACCACGCCTATAGAAGGTAGGCTTTTAGCGGTAGGGTGTTTATATTAGGTATGTAACTTCCTTATGATGAGTGCTTTATTGTGGTACCATATTTGTAGACATTTTGACCTTGACCTTGCCCTGAGGGCAATTTGTAAAAAACTTCAACATTTCCTCTAGAAGGTAGGCCTTTAGTGGTAGGGTGTATATATTTTATATGTAACTTCCTTATGGTGAGAGCTTTCCTGTGGTACCATATTTGTAGACATATTCACCTTGACCTTGCCCTGAGGGCAATTTTTTAAAAACTTTTATCTTTGCTTCTAGAATTAAGTTGTTTAGTGGTAAGATGTTCATATTTGGTATGTGATGTTCTTTTGATAAGAGCTTTCTAATGGTACCATATTTGTAGACATTTTGACCTTGACGTGAGGCCAATTTTTTAAAAACATTAACTTTGCTTCTAGAATTAAGTTGTTTAGTGATAGGGTGTTTATATTTGAAATGTGACTTTCTTGTGAAGAAAGCTTTCTATTACTTTTGAATTTATTGTGCATTGAGGTTACTGGAATCCCCGGCGAGCTATGTTGTCTTCTGACAACTCTTGTTGAAAAACTTTAACCTTGCCTCTAGAAGGTAGGCTTTTAGTGGTAGGATGTTCATATTTGGTATGTAACTTCCTTATGATGAGAGTTTTCATCTGGTACCATACTTGTAGACATTTAGACCTTGACCTTTCACTGAGGGCAATTTTTTAAAAACTTTAACTTTGCTTCTAGAATTAAGTTGTTTAGTGGTAGGGTGTTCATATTTGGTATTTGACGTTCTTTTGATGAGAGCTTTCTAATGGTACTATATTTGTAGACATTTTGACCTTGACCTTGCCCTGAGGGCAATTTTTTAAAAACTTTAATTTTGCTTCTAGAATTAAGTTGTTTAGTGATAGGGTGTTTATATTTCATATGTGACTTTCTTGTGAAGAAAGCTTTCTTTACTTTCAAATTTATTGTGCATTGAGGTTACTGGAATCCCCGGCGAGCTATGTTGTCTTCTGACAACTCTTGTTTTATGAAGTTTTCTAATGGTCAGATTAACAGTCTGAAATCTGGTGGTATTTAAACAATAGAATATGAACTCTCATTTAGAAAAGATAAAAATGTTGATTGCAATGTGTAACTTGTTGTTAAGACCTGATAAAAGTTACTAATAACATGAAAATTTATACTCTGTTATGTTCATGTGACGTATATTGATATTGACAAATGACATTTTTTTTTAATTTTTTATATTTCTTGCATATTTTTAATGAAAAATGAGATTTCCCGGAATATACCTGGTTCCAAAGAGTTTTGGATCTAGTTATTTCTTTATAATGAAATTTTTCAAGAATAAATATACTTTGCAATTAAATATTTATCGATTCATTTTCAAATTTTGGACTGGGTACACGCAGTGGTTTCGACAAAATAAAGTATATAAAACGACCATTTCTACATCGCAACCGTCTAGTTTACATAAACAAAATTGATTTTTACTCACTAAGCTCGTGGGGGTCTTTGAATGGACTTTAACTGAAGGCATGCCTTTTTCCTTGATTGAACCAATGAAATCTTGTGTTGATGATTACCCTTTGAGATCGTAGGTATAAAAGGAAAATGGTGCTGTTTCGAGACAGTATGATTTGCCTAGTGACATAGAACGACTTTTGGATCTCAGTGTTTCTTATGCAAGAATCATCACTAAATTGACCTTGAATAAAGTATGTTAAAAAATCTATCTGTACATATAATCTTGTCTTGGTACCCTATAGCAATTGATTTTGACCAGTCTGTCAATTGAATATTCTCATCACGACAGTGAATAATGTAAGGAATTCGCATATTACCCCTTCTTGGAGGCAATTTTAATCCCTTTTTAACTACAAAGTAAAGATCTGGGAATTGAATGACATTTTCACTAAATATTGTATTTGTTTATTTCTTTTGAAATCTTGACATTTTGTCGATTGTTTATTTTCATCGCCATGTTGTCAATTTGTTCCGAATTCATTATGAACACAGGAGACTTTTTCTAGAAGGGAGATAATTTTATACCACTAGATTTCCAGCTGATTAAGACACCCAACAAGTTTTCATATAATTCTTGATATAACTTCCTAGCTTTTAGACATATAATAGTCCTAATGTTAAATTAAGGGAAAATTCAGACAAATCCATTTCCCTCCAAATTTTCAATATCTTGTATTTCCATGAAAAGCACATGGACCTACTGGTATATGTTTAGTCTACAATGCTTAATCAATTTGAATATATTTTAAGAAATCCTTGATATAAACAACATCAGGAGTGAGCCCCATTAGTAATTGACAGATCCCAAACATAGTTCATGAAAGAATCTTAAATTACATCATGTAATATATGTAGAGATCTATATAATAAAAACAATAACTAATCCTAGATTCTGCTTGTAGGAAGTATTCAACTTGTGATCGTAAAATGTAAGCTTCTGTAAATATTGACTTCAGTTCATTTAAAATTTTAACACCCCGTGGTTGTTAGCAATAAATATATACTAACATCTATGTTGCACAAAAATTACCCTTCCAATGTTCCCCATTAGCTTCTGCTGCATGGGGCATCAGTATTTCACGTCACGGTGTTTCACATACTTGTATTTCATCATGAAGTGTTCTTTTCTGAGGGTGTTGTTGCTTTTCATGCTTTTTCATATGTTTAGGCGGCAAATGTGTTTGATTGTTGAAAACTCTTATAACTTTGAATATTTTTTCAGCCTAAGTTGACAACAGGGGTTTTTATAATATCCTTTTCTTCCAAATCTGTTTTTCAACTACATATTTGAAAATGCATTTGTTATTTTCAGATTAGTAAACTCAACAATTGAACAAGAAATGAATGAAATCCATGCATTTGAAATGAAGACATGGACACCTGAACAGTGGGAAAAACAGAAAAACAAAGACGGATGATAGTTACTAAATTATTTATATCACTGTACATGTTACCTTTGTCATAATAAATGTCTTACGCACTAAAGAGTAATTGTTAATGTAAATAGGCCAAGAGAAATTGGAAGAAAGGCGTGGTTATTGTATGGTAATGGCAAGTTTACCCTCCAAAACATGTATTGCTCACTCATTATATATTTCCTACATTGTTGCAGGTCCCGCAGATCCACATTTATAGATGCCCATTTTTTTTAAGGACTAACTTTAAGCACATGTATATTGCGATGGATATGCGCCTCTTTGTAGCAAAGACACTTTTTTTTTCTGTAGACATCTAGATAAAAGCTCCACTGATATGGAAGACCCTCTTGATTTCTTGTGTTATTAGGTAAAAGGTCTGGGTTACATCAACTTACAGCAACAGAATATTTGATCGTTTTCTAATGCAGGATAATTTCTGAATGTCTGTTAGGGGTACTCAAACTAATAACTGCATAAACAGGAAATATTGCTTAGAGAAGTCAGTCGGTCAAAGACATAGTCATATGTTCTCACAAAAAAAAGATTATTTGAACTGTTGATTTGTTTCAGCAGCATAATTTCAGTACAGAATTTTGAATTCCATCGAGACCTGTACAGAAGGCACCAATTTATTTTGGTGTCAATAGATCAAAGTTTGGTGCATTATGTATCTACAGAAATAGATTTACTTATTTATTTCTACTGTAGATTTGATCTGAACAAAGATTAATGTTTTTATAGGGTCTGTAAGTCTCGTTTCAATTTCGAAATTTCAAGAACATAATTTTTACCCCAAAGTTGCATTTTTCACAAAAACTTATGACGTTTCAAGGAAAAAATTTGAACTTAATAATTCTACGCCATATTTTGGTGGAAATCGTTTTCAAATTGCAATTTTATCGTTATTTTTCGATATCATATGATGAGACTAACAGACCCTATTGGCAAATCATGTATTTCTGTGGTCAAATGGTTAAGTGGGGTATCTATGCATAAGCTTTTTGCAGTAATTAGCTAGACAGAGTGAGCTCTGGCCATCATTTAGCATCAATGGTGGGCCCTTCTGTCATTCATACTTCCTAAACTTTTCCTTCAAAGATCTCTTCTGAAACCACTAGGCCTATTAAAAATCTAGTCACAAGACTGTGCATGAAAGGTCCATCCAAGTTGATCACAAGCTTTGAACATAGTTTAACCAGAGACATATATCGCTTAACATTGGACCTTAGGAGAAAAATGNATTGATTACATTACAATTACAAGTAATCTAAAAAGAGCTTGATTACAGATTACACATGATTACTGAAGAAAATGTAATCAATTACAGCTGATTACGATTAACGATTACGATTACCCCAAGCCTGCAATATAGCACAAATTACTGACTGTTGCCATAGTAATAATATTTTCTACATTGATGTGGTAGTGTGAAACAAATTTCAAGGAATTTTATTACCATGTATGCCAAAATAGTTCAATTAATTACAGAAACCCATTATATGAAAATACATTCAAAGATTTTCTCTGAAATCACTGGGCTGATGATTTTAACAACACTTGGTCATAGTCCTTTGATGACCCCCTTACAATATTTTGTCCTGCAGGTCTACACCCAATCCAAGATGTTTGCATATGGGGAAAAATGTAAACATTTGACCCTATGGGAAAAAACATTCTAAGATCTCTTCTATAACTATTTTGCTAATAAAATCTTCTGATCCTTAAAAAGGATGGTAACTTCTTTGAGATTCTCTGCAGCCTGTTAATGATTAGTATTAAGGAACATCTTATTTTGAGTCCTTCCAGATGTATACTTTATGTTTGATGAAGTTTGGACCTTGTATGAAATTAGCAAGTATGAAGGCCATGTGAGCTTTTGCCATCACTTTGCGTCTGTCTGCCTGTCCGTCAAAATTTTTAAAAATCTTCTCTTCTGAAACTGTCAGGCCAATTGTAACCAAACTTGGCCTGAATCATCACCAGGGTATGCAGTTTGAAAATTAATGTTCGATTAGTCCGTAGATTAAACAAGATGGCTGCTGTTACTAAAAATAGATCAGAGGGGTAAATTGCTGTTTTTTGCAATTAACTCGAATCATTACAGATATCAAAATTCTGACAGGTAAAAAATGATCAGCATGGCAAGATCTACTTGCCCTGTAATTTTGAAGAAAATCCGAAAACCTGAATGGAGTTATTGCCCTTTTTCCATAAAATTTTCAAAATTTTATTAATTTTTTATCAGAAAAACTCTAAGACATAGAGGTCGACTTTAAATTGCAAAAATGTTCAGCATGTCAAGATTTACCCACCCTGAATTTTTTAAGATAATGCAAAAACCCTTGTAGGAGTTATTGCCCTTTTTTTCACAGAATTTTCAAAATTTTCATATTTTTTCGTCTTTAATTTCCCAAACTATAGAAGATGAAGGTAAAGTGTAAATTGATAAAATGTTTGCAATGCTGTGACGACTTCAAAACTGGTGTTGAAAATTATTGGTTGACTGTTTTTTTCAAAATGGCCACCAAAAAAAGGCGGGAATATTCAACATTGTCAGATTTCAATAAAATTTGGTTTCCAAATAGAAATTGATGTTGTGACTTCAAAACCGGTGCTGAAAATTGTTCATTGACCGCCATTTTCAAAATGGCTGCCAAAAGGCAGGAAAATTCAACATTGTCCGATTTCAATGATATTTGGTTTCCAAATAGAAATTGATGTCGTAACTTAAAGATATGGTGTTAAAAATTGTTGTTGACTGCCATTTATCAAATGATGTCTCGACTTCAAAACTGGTGTTGAAAGTGGTCCTTAGCAAGACAATTTTTGTCAAAAAGCCCAACAAAGAAGTATAGTAAAACATGATCAGACTTAAAGTAGAGTCCACGTTAATGGTGGTATTTGCTCTACCAAAGTTTGAGAGACTGAAGTGCAACTGTATTATTTACAATGTTAGCTTGATTGTGGCAACTGAAAGCCAGGTGAGTGATATAGGCTCCAGGGAGCCTCTGGTTATAGCATTTTTCAGCTACATGAAAGATTGATTTCAAAATTGGTATGCACTTTCTATATGATCAGTTGTAAGGAAAATTATATTTTGAGTCTTGTCAGATATTTTCTTCCTGTTTGTTGAAATGAGGACTCAAATATAAATTGCAGTGAAACAAGAATTTTTCTTGGCATTTTTCTACGAGAGGGATAAATAAATTTCAAATCTGGTATGTAGCCACAATATGCAATTTTGGAAATTCTGTTTATTTCTTGAGAATTAAATCATTTTGTCCATAAACTTTTATTGTGTTTGCACTTGTACTATGTCCACACTTGTATTGTGTTCACACACACTTAAATTTGCACTTACCATATTGATTCAGGGTTCAATGGTTTACATTCTGCGACAGCTCCTTTTATTCATTGTGTACCTATTTTCCTAATTTAAAGAAGTATTTTCAAAATTTTGTACCTTTTCCAGTCCTATTTAGGTCATATGTGGCTATGGGCCATCAAAGATAATCACTTGATCTTGGCAGTTTCAAATGCTATGAAATATTCTTATTATTCAATGGATGTTGAAATGTCATGACATTCTAATTGAATTATAATGAGGTATGGGCTTACAGTTCACTGGTATTACAGTCCACAGGAAACCAGGTGTAAAAATGAGAACAGAGTACAGGGAGATGACAAGCTAAACTTAAATTAAACTGACAGTCACAATAAAAAGTTCACATGACACTAGAGACTCATCTTAAACAACAGTACCATGCAATAATTACAATAACTATAGCTTGCCAAACCTGAGCTGGTACCAAAATATGACTACTTAAAACACGAACATAATTATTTTTTATTTCAAAATATAAAATAGAATTGGGTGTAAAAGTTCATTTCAACTAAAATTCAAAATTTACCAATTTTACATAGAAATGGTAGGGAAAATGAAGATATACGGGGATACCTTTAAAAACTTTTTATATCCCACCACACGTAGTGGTGAGGTATTATGTGATACCCTCAGTCGTTTGTCCGTCCCCCGAAGGTTTCCGACTGATAACTTGTGAACGAAATAACATAAGGTCTTCAAACTTAGTATGTAATTTGTTTACCACAAAACTCAGGCCAAGTTCGATTTCGAGTTCAGAGGTCCAAGGGGTTCTGGAGTTATGCCCCTTGAAACTTTGAAATTTTGCAAATTTTAGGGTTTCCCAATGATATCTTGTGAATGAAATAAAATATTTGTCTTCAAACTTGGTATGTAATTTGTTTACTACAAAATTCAGACCAAGTTTGATTTCAGGTTCAGAGGTATGAGGGGTTCTGGAGTTATTGCCCTTGAAACTTTGCTAATAAAAATTAGAATTCCGACTGATAACTTGTGAATGAAATAATACATTGTCTTCAAACTTGCATTGGTGTGTAACTTGTTTACCACAAACTCAGGACAATGTAATTTTGGGTTCAGATGTCCAAGGGGTTTCAGAGTTATGCCCCTTGAAACTTTGAAATTGTGCAAAATATAGGGTTTCTGACTGTTAACTTGTGGATGAAATAATATATTGTTTTCAACTTAATATGTAACTTGTTTACAAAACTCAGGCCAAGTTTGATTTCAGGTTCAGAGGTCCAAGAAGTTCTGGAGTTATGCCCCTTGATCTTTGTAATTGTGCAAGTTTTGGGGTTTCTGACTGATAACTTGTGAATGAAATAATATACTGTCTTCTAATTTTGTATGTAAGTTGTTTTCCATAAAACACAGACCAAGTATAATTTTGGGTGTATTTTAACACAGGGGTCTGTAGTTATGCCTATTTAAACTTTGAAATTTTGTTAAATGTGGCGGAGTATCATGTAATGCCCCATTACTACTTTTTAAATCTTGTTCATATTTTGCATGTTTTTTATAACATTATATTAAAATAGGGGTCACAACTGAAATAAGAAATAAATTAGAAATGTTAATTTCTCAAGTGATATCTTTATGAATTTAATCAAATTATCTCCCGTGCATAATATCAATTTTCATTTAAATCCAGCAACAGATTTACAGCTCATAGTTTTAATTCATCTTGTTTTATGAAAATTCCTAAAAGAGATAAAGAACAAGATTTCAAATACTTTGGAACTTTTTAAATTTTCATAATTATTTTGTGAACTTGTTAAATGTTTGAAACCTTTTCGAACAAATATTGAACAAAAATATCAAATCATTACTACAAACACAAGCATAGAAATCCTTGAAGTATTTTTCAATGTATGGCTATAATAGAAAAAAATCAGAGGTATCAGCAAACAGGAAGTAGATGATTGAAAGAAACATGCAAAGAGACTGCTAATAACAAGACAAGCAATGGCAAAACAGAAATATACATGTAAAACTTACAGGAACATGTGAAGACTTGTATAACAGCAAGAGCTTTAACTGAAAACCTAATGCCAAATCTAAACTGATAGAAACATATTGAGATTAAAAAGGACAAGAGGCTCTCAAGAGCCTATATCGAACACCTGGATGATGGCTGACATAGAGAGACAAAATGTATTTCTAACAGGGTCCAATATTAAACTATGTTCCTTTCTGGATACCACCTTGGAGGGTAGACAAAAATTTAAAAGAGGGCCACCCAAGGACTTTATTCTTAGTTCCAACTGGATTAATGGTTTCAGAGGCCAAAATTTTTTAAAGATTCCAATATAAGGTGGCAATGTTGAATGTAAGGGATCTACAGGATAACTTTTTTGTAGGGGGACCATCTTAGGACCATGGAGACCAAAATTGGTTGTAATTGGATTAGGAGTTTCTGAAAGGATCAATGAATTTATTATTAAATAGGGCGTGATGGTGAAATTTGCTTCTTGTTGGCAGCCATTTTGGATGAGGTATGGACATGTTGGATACCTTTTTTGGAAGGGCCATCTAAGGACCAAATTGATTAACTGTGGTTCTAATTGGATTAGTAGTTTCTGAGAATATCTTTGGATAATGCTCTACATAGGTCCAATGTTAAAATATGTTGCATCGCTGGTCCCCATCTTGGTTGGAGGTATAGACATCCTGGATACCTTTTTTTTTGGAAAGGACTACTAAGGACCATTATGGCTAAGTTTGGTTCTTATTGGACCAGTGGTTTCTGAGAAGATCTTTGAATGTGTTTTCCTTAGGGTCCAATATTAAAACTATGCTCCCTGAAGACAGTCATCTTGGATGAGGTACAGACCTGCTGGATACCATTTTTTTTGGAAGGGACCATTGTGATTAAGTTTGGTTCTAATAGACTATTTACGAGTTCTGGTATTTAGATTCACCAGTGTTTGTTTGTCCTCCCTACGTCACAAACATGTTCGCCCCACGTGACCAATTATATACTTCAAAAATGTAATGCGACATTTTGGTGTTTATGATGTGACATTCTTTATTCTGTGACGTGAAAACCTGATACTAGAGATTGGATATTGTCTATTGGACTAGTTGTTTCTAAGATCTTTGAATGTGTTTTCCTTAAGGTAAAATATTAGAGCTATTTTCCCCGCTGGCAGCCATCATCTAGGATGAGGTACACCCTTCCAAACGTCTTTTTTGGAAGGGACCATCTAAGGTCCATTGTGACTATGTTTTGTTATAATTACACAGGTAGTTTCTCAGAAGATGTTTGAGTGTTTTCCCATAGGGTCTAATTCTAAACTATGTTAACTACTGGCTGCCATCTTAGATGAGGTACAGATCTGCCAGATACCTTTTTTAGAAGGAACCATCTGAGACGATAGTGAATAAGTTTGGTTCTAATTAGAATAGTTGTTTCTTAGAAGATTTTTTAATGTGTTTTCCTTAGTGTCCAGAGTTAAAACTATGTTCCCAGCGGCAGCCAACTTGGACAAGGTACACACCTGCCAGATACCTTTTTAGTAAGGGACCATCTAAGGACCATTGTCACTAAGTTTGGTTCTATTTGAACAAGTAGTTTTTGAGAAGATCTTTGAATGTGTTTTCCATAGGGTCCAATGTTAAAACTATATTCTGGAGGCCTCTTGGATGAGGTATGGACCTGACGGATACCTTTTTGAACCATCTAAGACTTCTTGTGACTATGTCTGGTTCTAATTGGAACAACGGCAGTAGAATACCGAAGGAACAAAGGAAGTGAAGACCACAAAAATCGAAGTCCAAAGACATGGAAAAAACGGCAACAGAGAAAACCAAAGACAAAACAAGGACCTGACGGAAATAAAAAGACGACATTAAGAACTAATGCACTCATAGTGTGAACTCCCATGAAAACCGGGAGTGACATCAGGTGCTGCGGAAGGGTAAGCATGTCCTGCTCCGCTAGCGGCACCCATCACGCTAACAGTGAGCCAATCCAGGATAGAGTCAAAGCCGGTTATGTCATTGGACTGAGTCCAATGTCAGAATTATGTTCCCTGTTTGTGGCCATCTTGGATGAGATAGGGACCTGCCAGATACATTTTTTTAAAGGGAACCATTCAAGGACTACGTGTGGACCAAATTAGTTTTCAAAAGGCCTAGTGGATTCAGAAGAGAAGTTTAAGAGTGATAGATGATGGACATACAGATAGCAGATCCCACGTGATGACAAAAGCTCACTCTGGCATAGCCAGGCAAGCTAAAAAGGCTTTTTATAAAATATCAAGAAAAATGGTTATACTAAACCAAACACATACATGATAAAAGTAAATGACAGCATCATATGCAAACTTAAAATTCTGACTGAGCCTTAGACAACAAGTTTTGTATCACTTTGATAGGGTATTTTCTTTTGACACATGTCTATTTCATTTAAAATTTGATCATTAAGTATCTTGTGTTATCTGTAATTGCATGTTGATCCATAGAGATCTTGTGTCCTATATTGAGTGTCCACAGTTGTGTTTTTTTTTTTGTTTATTTAGAATTTTAGTGGTATTACATGATTTCAGATATTGATTTGTGTACATGACTTTCAAAGTACTATTCTGATAATTATCCAGATATAACATTGGGGTCAACAAAGGGCAGTCTGTGTCAATCAGGTCTGCCAGCCATTATGAGCAAAGGGAATAAATTGTAGCATGCACTTACTTTAACCATTATAAAGGACTTCTTAATCAGAAAAGGTGAGGTGAATCAATTATCTTATCCATGGGACTTTTTATTCAGAAAAGGTGAGGTGAATCAATTATTTTATCCATGGGACTTTTTATTCAGAAAAGGTGAGGTGAATCAATTATTTTGTCTATGAGTTACATTTCTAACCAACTAATTTTACCCAAAAAGAAAGAGATAAGAGTTTCCCTTGTTTCGACCAGCTAAGATCGACAACCAGTTTTCAATCAGTTCAACATAAAAATGGCACCTGCGAAAGATATAATAAGGTTTAATGTGTAGTATAACACTGTCTGTCTATCTTTCTATTGATCTGCTGCCAATAATAGTTCATACAAAAACTTAATGAACAGTTTAAACCCAAACTTCATCAACAGTTCAAACAAAAACTTAATCAACAGTTCATACAAAATACTTAAGTTTGCCTTGGTCAGTTTTTACAATAAAAAAATGCAAGATTGCAACTATGTGTGAAACTCAACTTTATCAATGATAAACTCGCATACCAAATATCTAGTCAACATATCAAGTCAGGAAATCTAAAATTTAGTGAAATTTTTAGTCTATAGGACAATAACAAAGTCAATAAATCGCAATAAAACTAATACCCAGTCTGTAAATCATCAATATAATTACATAACAAATATTAGCTTAACTTCATCATGATTTGTCAATTTTGTACAACATATTGCCCTTTGGACATTCAGACTTTTAGGAAAAAAAAGAGTTCTAGATCTCTTTCTTGAACACCACTCGATATCTGGTGTGCAAGTCAAATCAATACTAAGAAAATACAAAGACAAGAAAATCTATGACATTTTTGAGTCCTAAGGGCAATAACTCTTTCAATAAACTGTGGACACAGGATATGTCTCGACCGCCCCTGCATCGCCTTAATTTGCACATTGATCTACTGCAGCAGCAATAAAAATAAAATATTCAAGTGCCTAGGACTACTGGTAAAGGCTGTACAAACTGCTTGCTAAAAACTTAATATGATTGTTCATGCGTGCCTAAGGGGACAGGGCCACCATCGGGGTGTGGAATCGGTATGTACTCTCCAAGACGCAACTGCATGTCAAATATCAAGTGCCTAGGACTACTGGTATAGGCTGTACAAACTGCTTGCTAAAAACTTAATGTGATCGTTCATGCGTGACTAAGGGGCCAGGGCCACCATCCGGNTGGAATCGGTATGTACTCCCCAAGATGCAACTGCATGTCAAATATCAAGTGCCTAGGATTACTGGTAAAGGCTGTACAAACTGCTTGCTAAAAACTTAATGTGATTGTTCATATGTGACTAAGGAACCGCGGCCACCATCCGGGCATGGAATCGGTATGTACTCCCCAAGACGCAACTGCATGTCAAATATCAAGTGCCTAGGACTACTGGTATAGGCTGTACAAACTGCTTGCTAAAAACTTAATGTGATCATTTATGCATGACTAAGGGGCCAGGGCCACCATCCAGGCGTGAAATCGGTATGTACTCCCCAAGACGCAACTGCATGTCAAATTTCAAGTGCCTAGGACTACTGGTATAGGCTGTACAAACTGCTTGCTAAAAACTTAATGTGATCATTCATGCATGACTAAGGGGCCATGGCCACAATCTAAGTAGGGATTTGAGTTGTACCCAAAATAATGCAATTGCACATCAAATACTATGGACCTACAACTAACATAAGCTTGTTAATTCACAATAGTTTGCAATTGTCGACGCTGCCGTAAACGCTATCCCTAAGTCTCGCTTCTATGACTTTTTTGTCGCGGGCGAGACAAAAATTTAATCATGACAAAACTAAATTTAATCTGTAACTTTTGTAAATTAAATTCCCATGTCTAATAACAAGTCAACCTCTCAAGCAATATTAAAAAAGACCTCAGCCGCATGTACAAAAGTTTAATGTTAAATAATGAAATGACAGTCGAATCATATGATTTAACTTTTTGCTTTCTGGTCATATCTCATTATTTCAATGTTATCCTCTATTTGATCTGGGTGTTCTACATGATGCTTGACCCACGTAAGTTTAGAAAATAAATAAAACAAAATAAGTGTCTAAAGGTAATAATATATTAAAATCAAGAAAGAGATAAAGGAAACAGTGATCACAGTTCTTCATCAGTTTTGTCTTTTCAGGAAGTCACTCTAAATAAGTCTATTAAGGTCTTTCAGTCACAATATAATTTGAAAAGAAAGTGCATTTATTTCTTTCCCTTCTTTCCACCGCCCTTCTTCTTCCTAGCCTTAAGAGCTTTACGGACTTTGTATGATCTCCAGAAAGCTTGGACAGTAGTGGCCGCTTTAACCATAAGAGCCATTTCTCTTTCTGCAGCTTCACGCTTCTCACGAGCAAGTCTCCTTTCTTCTTGAATTTGATCATATTCAGCAGACATTGTCTTAAACCTTTCCTCCACTTCATCAAGTTGTTTTTTCTGGGCATTGTATGCAGCTTCAATCTCTTCATATTCTTCCTAAAAAAATAATTATGGGTATAGTAATACAAAGGCCAAAGTGGCTTTTGAAAATTGACAACCACAAATTTATTTAATAAATGTGAGAATATATACTACCAGTCGTAGTCTTCTCTTGTATCCTCCACACCCTTTTCTATTTTCTGTCCCGGTTGCCTCTAGAAGAAGGCTGTACTGGCAGAAACGTTGGGCACAGTTTCCTTTTTAACAGTTTCGGATATTTTAGCTGTTTTTTTAACATGTATATTTTTGTTTAATTTTACCTTTTAATTGTGGCCTACCTTACCATTTTTACTTTGTTTATTTAATAAATGGATTGTCTCCCTTGTTAACCATATATTTGTTCATCAATCTACAAATTCCTCCCAAAATTGTGTTTATGTTCAACTATCTGCTATACAAAGAATAGATGGATATTTTAATTTGTTCTAAATATCTATTTACAATGTCATGAAATTGATTCAGATGTCATTTCTATGTTATTTTTGTTGTAGTACAAACCCTTTGAATTTGTTTTGTTTTATACACTTGAACTTCGATGGCTCAAACTGCCTTGAACACCATGGGTGTCTCAAACCCTGCTTCTGGTCCCTCCGTTCCAAGTTAAACCATAGTTTGACCTCTATAGCTCACACATCCCTGTAACTCAAACTGCCTTGAACACCATGGGTGTCTAAAACCCTGCTTCTGGTCCCTTCATTCGAAGTTAAACCATAGTTTGACCTCTATAGCTCACACATCCCTGTAATTCAAACTGCCTTGAACACCATGGATGTCTAAAACCCTGCTTCTGGTCCCTTCGTTTCAAGTTTAACCATAGTTTGACCTCTTATAGCTCACACATCCCTGTAACTGAAACTTCCTTGAACACCATGTGTGTCTCAACCCTGCCTTGGTCCCTTGGTTCCGAGGTAAACTATAGCTAGACCTCTATAGCTAACACATCCCTGTAACTCAAATTGCCTTGAACACCATGGGTGTCTAAAACCCTGCTTCTGGTCCCTTCGTTCCAAGTTTAACCATAGTTAGACCTCTATAGCTCACACATCCCTGTACGTAACTCAAACTGCCTTGAACACCATGGATGTCTCAACCCTGCCTTGGTCCCTTCGTTTTAAGTTTAACCATCGTTTGACCTCTATAGCTCATACATCCCTGTAACTCAAACTGCCTTGAACACCATGTGTGTCTCAACCCTGCCTTGGTCCCTTTGTTCCAAGTTAAACCATAGCTAGACCTCTATAGCTCACACATCCCTGTAACTCAAATTGCCTTGAACACCATGGGTGTCTAAAACCCTGCTTCTGGTCCCTTCGTTCCAAGTTAAACCATAGTTTGACCTCTATAGCTTATACACATCCTTTCAACTCAAACTGTTTTCATTGGTCCCTTAGGTGCTTGAGCCATCGAAGTTTGACTGTATAATTCACAAAATTGTCTTGTGATATAGATATTGAAAATACATCATTTTTGGAAAATATGGAGTACCAGTATTGTTCGATATTTCACTACATGATACATTTTTGCTCAGTAGTCTGGCTGTGTACTGGTCTTCTGGATAAGTAGGGTATCTCTGCCTGTACAATCAGATGTATATTTTTGTTGTGTAATTTTGTGTCTCCCCTTTAATGACAAAAGAAGTGTTCTCTTGACTAGATTGTGCAAACCATAACACATTATGTAGTCAAAACACTGTTACTTGTCTGAGGGTTGCACTTCCCTGCTTCTAGTGAGCTGTTGCCAGTAAGAATACTGCTACAGTATAGCTGGGGCATCACTGAAAGTGGTGTTTACCCCATCCAATCAACCAATCCTTTATTTGATGTACAGAAAAGTTTAATTAATTTTTATTTCTCTAAAGCTTCTGATTGTTAACTTAATTTTTGTCCTACTCTTGATAAACTTTTATTACTTTGTATGTTTAAATGGAACACTTCGGCATACTCAATCATCCTTTACTGTTTTTAACTAGAGCTGTCTGCAAGGCCAGACTAATACCCACCGCAACTTCATTTGAGTACCAAGGCATGTCATTTTGAAATTTGACCTTTAGCCACATAGTAATTGGAAAGTAAATCTAACAGAAATAAAGCCTGTCAGGACTGAAATTATTCCAATCAGTTCATATCTGGTACATGTACTTCATTTAAAGGGTAATACATTAAATAATATATAATTCGGTGGATACAAACCTGATTTAACCAAGCTTTCGGCACAAAATGAGCAAGGATTTACTATCATTAAGGTCAAAGGTCAAAGTCAAGGTCACAGTGACCCAAATTTGGTACGTGACACGTTGTCTTCCCATGATGCATCCACAAACCAAGTTTGATAATTCTAGGTGCTACCGTACAAAAGTTCTGCTCCGGACAGGGTTTTACTATCATAAAGGTCAAAGGTCAAGTCAAGGTCACAGTGACCTAAATTTGGTACACGACACATCGTCTTCCCATGATGCATCCACACAGTCACCAAGTTTGATAATCCTAGGTGCTACTGTACAAAAGTTCTGCTCCGGACACAGTTTTACTATCATAAAGGTCAAAGGTCAAAGTCAAGGTCACAGTGACCTAAATTTGGTATGCAACACATCGTCTTCTCATGATGCATCCACACATCAAGTTTGATAATCCTAGGTGCCACGGTACAAAAGTTCTGCTCCGGACACGGTTTTACTATCATAAAGGTCAACAAGAGTGGACCCTAATAGATGTCTCGCCCGTCCCTGCTAAAACAGTCATGCACTACTCAAGAGCAACCTACAAGCCAAATATTATTACCATTCCACTTACAGTAATTAAGAAACTATTCTAATCAGAAACACTCAACTTTGTTCACTAGACCATGAAATTGAGGTCAAGGTCAAAAGCCATATGGCAGACTGACATGTACTAACCAAAACCAAGCTATATACCAAATATCATTGACCTATGGCTTGTAGTTATTGAGAAACAGACTTAAGCAAAGAAACTTAACCTGGTCACTGGACCGTGAAATTGAGGTCAAGGTCAAAAGCCATATGGCAGACGAACACCAAGCTATATACCAAATATCATTGACTTCTAGCTTCTAGTTATTGAGAAACAGACTTAAGCAAAAAAACTTAACCTGGTCACTGGACCGTGAAATTGAGGTCAAGGTCAAAAGCCATATGGCAGACGGACATGTACTAACCAAGACCAAGCTATATACCAAATATCATTTACCTATGGCTTGTAGTTAT
>MJUU01014425.1:0-29574 GCA_002080025.1 Modiolus philippinarum | reverse complement strand
TCAATTGTAGCTATCTTCTTTCTTGCTGGTTCTAATGCACGTGATGGGTCTAAACGTAGCCTGTTTCTTATCTTGTTTGGTGCCCCCTTTGGTGGTGGCTGGGGAATGGTTAGTCTCATATTTAATGTGGGTTCAGTGGCAAGAGATTCTGTTAATGTCTTTGATGCCATTGCAGAGGCCATAATGGAAGTGTTAGTCAAGTACAAACTCCAGAGAAATGTCTTATTTTACCAGAATATTGATGAATTTACATTTTCCACCACCTTACCGTCTATACAACCACATTACCGTTCAAATGTTTATTACACCGGCATTGACAACAAATAGTTCATTTAAGTGCTTGGTCTTCTGGCGTCATCAACATACGAAACATTATGCATGATTCGTAAATACAGATTTTAGCTTGAAAAATGTTAAACAAATACTTTTTCGCATCAATTAGATGTATAAAGCTTTGCCCATGAATATATGTTGTTATGGGACTATTTCTTTGCGGAAATGACCTTTGTTCGGAATATTTTTAGAAGTCACATCATGCACTCGGAAACTTTCCAAACTTTACCTTGTAATCTAGTAAATAATGTAAATATATGGCGGGTAATGTTGAAAGCCCTTTACTTGTTAGAAACGAAAATGGGTTTATGCCAACAGGTTAGAAATGATTAACAGTTACGGCTTTCTGCAGGTCCTTTTAGAGGACTCTGATTATCACAATCTTTGACCTTTCAATTTATTTGGAACACACTGTATACTTAAATCAAGGAACCCAACCCTGAAATGATATATTTTTTGTAGCTTATAATTTTGGCCAGTATCAAGTGAGCCCGTTAGGGACCGACCATTTAACTTGAAGGGTGGGGTTATGGTTTTTTTCTAAAAAAATATTCTGGATCTGATTTTATGTGAAAAAAATATTTTTGCTGCCAAAATGATGAAAAAAAATTTTCTGACGGAGGCTTTCTGCCCCAAAAAATAATGTTAATTTTGAAAAAAAATATTTTGTTTATACACGTGAAAAGCGCGAAAAAAAATTTTCTGTCCAGAAAAAAAACCATAAACCCCCCCTTCAGGTTAAATGGTCGGTCCCTTAGGGCGAGCTTGATGCGTTACGCCATTATAAAGTCCGTATCAAAAACAAAATGTCATATATTTCTTTTATCCGTAATTCACAAAATGATAATAAGTTCTCTATAATAAAATGAAATAAACTAAAATTTCTATTTTAGCACAGTTAATTTATTGTTGATTTCAATAATTTATATGCATTCTCCATGCAACCTATTACGCGTATAAACACAAAAATTGTACAAAACATGTCAGCATAGCAACCCACGCGTGACGCCTTCACAGTGACCCAATAATTTTGTGATAATGTCCAGTACGGTGATACTGAGATTATCAGTCTCTGGAGATCAAAGGAAATTCATACAAATTACCGATAAATGTGACATCTTGATTAATTGTCCTACAACGTCATTTTTGTGGGAAATGTCTTTATTTTCCACTCAAAATCACAGGAACACAGTTATCGTGAAAGGGTCTATTGCTTAGACTAATTAGACATTGTGTTTTGAAAATAAGAGTTGAAAAGGGTAATAAAAATGATGTAAAATTGAATAACTTTGTTTATTTAGAAATGAACACAATTGAATTTAGCAAGCAAATTGTGGACATGGCCTCCAGGAAGTTTAACTTCTACAATTCCTGAAAATACACAGTCAATCAAGCAAAAAAAATAAAAAGAAAATTAAAATGGAAACATAATTTGAAAGCATGGAGTCCAATGAAAAAGGGAAATGCATTTTGTTAAATATGCTGCTGAAATATTGGTATTTTGAGGTTTGAAACATTGAAAGCATGATGACAAAAAGTGTCTTAGATTTCACCTGAAAAAAACGGCAAATATTCATGAAAATCAATTCTGTCTCTTGCATTGGCACCAGAGACCTATCACATTACAAGCATGTAAGTATCGGGGCGTTGTATATAATACTAAGATAAGATGAACACAGCCATTATATTCTATATGTTTACTTGCTACTATATGATGTGATGTCCACAGTACTGATGTTAACCATAGATACAATAGAAATACAAATGTACAAGACATTGCTGTTCTAGTGGTGTTCTCGACAGTAAGTTCAGTCTGCTGGTCTGGTGCTCAAATCTTTCAGATAGGCCATCATGTGACACAGGGTAATGACAAGTTCTACTTTATCAATCATATGAGAATCCTTCCTCTACCTAAAGCATAAAAATTTTGTTTAATGTTGTAGATTTTTACAGCATATAACAGGGGTGTAAAAATTTCTTCCTGAAGGTCAAGCCCAGGGCTCTTAAAGATTTGTCAAACTAAAACAACATGAATTGAAACATTAATTCCGATACTAAGGCCATACAAAAATAATGATTAGATTCTCAGGCCATTTTTCTGAAAAAATGATGAGGCAGGGAGGGAGAAGTTTTTTATTTTTATTGGTTCAAAATCATGATGAGGCGTCTTTTTACATTACTGAAATGCCCAAAAAGTGATGAGGCAGGTGATTTTCAATTTTTTTTATTTGAAACTTGAATAAAAAAGTAAAATTAGTTCCCAGAAAAGAGATGAGGCAGGGGCCTGAGAAGCTAATGTATTTTTTTATTTTGCCTAATTAGAATATTGATCTATTTTTATTCCGATAACAAAAATAGATTGTTGAAAGCTCTACTAGGAAGTTATTTGTTGATGTTCATGTTTGAGGCTTTATTTGACACTCAATTTAAATGAAAATCTCAATCAATATATTGAAAATTATTTTTTTACTGAAATAATCAAAGGTCCGACACACTTTTTCTCAAGAAAAAAAGCTAGTCCGACCGAGGCGTCCTACTAACCTGCCCTGGACATCGGACTAACAGATTTTTACACCCCTGATATAAGCTCGGGGGAGTTCTTCTATTCAATAAAAAGTATGTGACATTTACCTAGGAGCCAATATGCTAATGTAATATTTACACAATAGTAAATGACATTGAAGGCAATATCACAAAATTTGGACTGCACAAGGGTTGTGATATGGACCATGGAAACTGATATGGCCCGAGCCGAAGGCAGTCCAAATTTTGTGATATTGCCTTTTATGTCGTTTACTATTGTGTTTATTGCATTGAAGAAAAATTAATCTGTATTATACAAAAAAGGCACTGTCCTGATGCTTTATTCAACAAAAAGAAGAATATTATTACAATAAACAAATGATAAATCCTGTAAAACATGAAAAAGGACATATATTAAAGCCACAGCTACCTTAATGTCAACAGTTTCTTCCTTTTCAGCTACAATGTTTAAATATTTAACAAAAAAAACAAGATTAATCTTTTCGAATCAGGTCTCTATACTTCAAACTGTTTTTCATTTAATTGACTTCAAATCGTTAGTTTAAACATTTGTAAAATAATGTTACTGTACTTGATCAAAAACATTGACATTAAATATTAATTGTTGTTTGTGGTCAATTGTTTATTAAAGTAAAAGTTAAAAGTGAAGTCAACTCAAATCCTGCGGTCCGTTTTACAGCCGATATTGACCGTCAATATCAGAAAATCGGACCGGCACTTTCCATGCACCAGAATTATACATGTCAGCTGATCAGTATTAAACCAATCAAATGTCAGAATTTTTAACTGATATGCTATAAACAGTTAATATGATATGGTCACATATCATATCAACTGTATGAACACAGACAAGAAATGCCACCACGTAACATAGAAACCCACACATGATGTTATTACAAAAGTAGTGACCCGATAATTTCTAGTAAATCACAGTCAGTTGGGTGATACTGACGTTAGGATGCACTGTAAAATGTAGATCAAAGGAAGTTCATACAAATTACCATATGGCATTAAAATTAGATTTGTGAAAGTACTTGGTAAGTAGAAGTGGTTTAATATTGAATACTTTATGTTGCTTAGGATCGGGGTATGGGGTTTAAATTGTTTATTCTGTGTCTGTTTTATATCCCTAAAGCCATACAAATACATTGTATTTTGCTCCAGAGAATAGACAAACTTTTATTTATGACTACCATTCTTAAGCATGAGCAACTAAACAACACCACTTTGGTTTTATTTTGCAGATGATGACTGTTATGATGTTCCTGCCAACCATTTAGATGATGATGAATCTATATATGATAGATATCGTAGCTCCAATTACCAAATTGACAACGACCATGACTCTCAATACCATGCTGTCAGCAGACGACACAACAAATCCAAGATCTGGCAGTTAAATTATCAGGAAGCAGCCATTTACCTACAAGAGGGTGAAAACAATGACAAATATAACACACATCCTAGGGACTTTAAAGCCCTGCCTGCATACAAGATTGCTCATCACAAAATCTTCTATATCATGGATTTATTTGCTGCATTATTACTGATGGGCCTGGCTGCTTGTGAAAGACCAGCTGTACCGTTCCTTACTCTCCCTGTTGGGGTAAGTTGATATTACTCTATGATTTGGTCTCAGTAGTTTGTGGTATTACTTAACATACTTAAGTTGATATTTAAAACCAATCAATTAATTGCATCACTTTAAAGAGGCACTTTATGGCCTCCTTCTTCCAGTATCAGTTTGTGACAATCAAATCCCTTGATATCTACCAATATTGGACCATATATATTTTAAAGAATACCAGATACTATTTTTTTTGGAAATACTTTTTCATAAAAATTGTATATTTTATATCCTAGATTCAGAACACTCATTTGTTAATGCAACTTAGAAAACATTGGAATGAATGCAATTTTAACTAAATAAAGCAAATTGCTATGAAAATTCCAAAAAAAACTCATTTTGTGATTAAGAATCAGTTGTATGTTCACAAAATTCAATTAAGGAAAAATAACAGTTTCAATGTGTGTTCTTTTTTTTTGTCTGTTGATTTATTATGCAGTTGTGTCTTGGTGAGTTGTATTGGGCTTACATGCTTTAGGTTTGATAATTTTCTTCCAGAGATATGTACCTTGGATTTAGATTATTGTTGAAAAATATCAATTAAAACACCTTTTCATTATTTTGTAATACCTTGAGCTGTTGATTTGTTTGTGTTTTGGTGAGCTACATATATAGTTTTGATAATTTTGATTTTTATTCCAGTCAAAATTTGTTTTCAAATAATATCTCAAGTTCAAAGCTTTTGACTCCTTGCGTTGCGTCTTGTATGACTTCATTCTTGACATATTTTTCAGTTGAAAATTTAAAATTGTATTTGCAGGTACATGGATCACTGGAGTTGTTTGGATTGTTAATTTTGGCCCTTGAACTTGGAATACGGATGAAGTGGCTGGGATTCAAAACTTTTATAAAACACAAAAGAACCCTCATCAAGGTAGTATGAGTCAGATGAATAGTAGGAAGTGGTGGGACTGATTTATTTGAAAAAAAACTTCCAGAAGGGATTGATCAAATCTTAAACAAACTGTGTGTCATATAATGAGAAAACATATAACTCTGTATTTCAAATTTTGAGGGATGTCAAAATTTTTTTCTATATATGTTTGTCATAGATATTAAATGCATGTTTGGATATTTTCTGAAGAGCTGAGTATAAAATATTTTTGAAAAATAAAGAGACACTACAAGATCAAAACACAAAAAGAACAACATGAAAACAAAAATAAATACACAAATTATCCATTAAATGAATGATGGAACAAGGTTTTAGAGTAAAATGAGATTCATTTGTTAAAGATGTTTTTAATACTATTTACCAGTAGAAGAAAAAAATTTTCTGATAATTGATTATGGATTTCTGATTTTATTTCTAATAATTGATTTTTTTATGCCCCTGCCGTTAGGCGATGGAGGCATTAAGTTTTACCCTTGTCTTTATGTACGTCCGTCTGTACGTACGTACGTCCAAAATTTTTGTCAAGGATTTCTCAGCTTGTGATTTGAGAAAAAAATGTTATTTTCATACAAAAATGTTTATTTTACTGCTTTATACATACTGAAAACAACTATTATTTACACAATACGACAATGAAAGCCACACAAAGCTGTTAATTATATTTTAATTAATTAATCTTCTAATTGTATTAGCTAATTACTAATTTTTCTTTTAATGTTATCATTTTATTTCAAGAAAAATTACAAAAATGCTTGTTAAAGGTCGTCACACAAAATCTCCCACAAACAAAAACATTTATTTGGGAGATCTCCCACATCGTCCTTCTTGTAGGTAAATACCAAGTTTCAAGTTTTATTTAATCACTCAGACAGTTTTTACACTGTAACAAGAGGCAGAGAATAAATTACATTTACAAAGACAGACATGCAAATATGTACAATAAATAAATTGTATAGTAAACTACAATAAATATTCATAAATATGAATTACAAATATAACATTAAAAGATAAATTCAAACTAATAACATTTTACCATGACAATCAGGCAGATCACAAATAATGATCAATCAGTTCATGTTTATAATAAAAGGGACAACTCGATACGTTTTAACAGAACACGGTGTTTCGTTGATAATAACACAATCTGTGATGGATATTTACCTATGGAGTAATCGGTGATTTATTTGGAGTAATATTGAAAGCATTAATCTAGGAATAAATAGGTATGTTCTTTTAATTACATTAATTAATCATAGGATTTTTATAATGTTTTTATACGCCTATCTAATGACGGACGAATTATGGTATACCAATGTCTGATTGTCCATCCGTCTGTCCGTCCGTCCGTCTGGTTGTCTGTCCTTTTCATATGTCACGCTCTAACTTGATAACCATATGGCCAATTCACTTCAAACTTTGCAGAGGTATTAGGTATGATGACCTCACGATCTGTGTACTTTTTCGGGAAAATTCGATTTTTCTTGCAGGAGTTATGGGACTTTATTCGTCAATTTTAAGGCAATTTTTTACATGTCACGCTCTAACTGGACAAACCTTTGGTCAATTCACTTCAAACTTTGTAGAGGTATTGGGTATGATGACTTTACAATCTGTATACTTTTTCAGGAAAATTCCCTTTTTCTTGCAGGAGTTATGGGACTTTATTCGTCAATTTTAAGGCAATTTTTTACATGTCGCGCTCTAACTGGACAACCCTTTGGTCAATTCACTTCAAACTTTGTAGAGGTATTGGGTATGATGACTTTACGATCTGTATACTTTTTCGGGAAAATTCGATTTTTTGCAGGAGTTATGGGACTTTATTCGTCAATTTTAAGGCAATTTTTTACATGTCGCGCTCTAACTGGACAACACTTTGGTCAATTCACTTCAAACTTTCTAGAGGTATTGGGTATGATGACTTCACGATCTGTATACTTTTTCTGGAAAATTCGATTTTTCTTGTAGGAGTTATGGGACTTTAATCGTCAATTTTAAGGCAATTTTTTCATGTCAAGCTCTAACTTGACAACCCTTTAACCAATTCACTTCAAACTTAGGAGAGGTATTGGGTATGATGGACTCACAATCTGTATACTTTTTCGGGAACATTCAGTTTTTCTTGTAGGAGTTATGGGACTTTAATTATCAATTTTAAGGCAATTTTTAAAAGATCGCAATGCGGTCGTATAATGGTATGGTGCTGTCGTCGGCGTCGTCGTTGTCGTCGTCGTTGTCGTTGGCGTCGTCGTTGTCTGTAGACACTTTTGTTTTTGGTCAATAACTTCAGTTTAAGGTGACCAATCCTTATGAAATTTTAACACAATGTTCTTTGGCATAAAAGGAAGGCTTGGCTTAGTTTTGGTCATTGTGGCCCCACCCGTCTGAAAAAAGGGGCCAAAAAGGGTTAAATTTGATGTTTTAACATATTTGACTGCAGAATCTTTATTATTTATCGGATTTTGATGGGGTTTCCTTCAGTGTCTTCCTGAGGAAATTTCCAATCAGTATTATGCCAAGGATTTCGTGTGGCATGTACCGTTCACGAGATATATGGAGCCCAAAGGGGTCCAATTTCAAAAAATGAAATTTTTTAAATTTTTAGTCCGATTTTGATGCAGTTTTTTGCAGTGGATTCCTTATAAAAAATTAATATAGCGCTGCACCATTAGATTTTTGATAACTTGTTCCTTTTCCAGTCCATGAGGGGCCCAACGGGGCAAAAATTGAAAACATGCGGATTACCTAAAATTTTTATTTTTCATCCAATTTCAATGGGATTTTTTTCTTTTGATTCCTCTCATTGTAGGCTTTAAGTAGTATGTCGACAGATTTGGCATAGCTCTTACTGTTTCCGAGCTATTAGGGGTCAAAAGGGCCAAAATTGCAATTTTTAGAAATTTGTAAAATCTTTATTTTACATCAGATTTTGATGGGATTTTTTTCTTTGGATTCCTCTCAATGTAAGCCTTCAGCAGTATGTCAACAGATTTGATGTAGCTCTTACCGTTTGCGAGCTATAAGGGGTCAAAGAGGTCAAAATTGCAATCATTAGAAATATGTGAAGTCTTTAATTTTCATTAAATTTGGTGGGATTTTTATCTTTGGATTGTTCTCATTTTAAGCTTTCAGTGATATGGCAGTATATTTTGCATTGCTCTTTGGTTTCCAAGTTATAATGGATCAAAGGGGCCAAATTGCAATACTTCAAAATATGTGAAATCTTTATTTTTTATTGGATTTCAACCTGAGTTTTTTCTTTGGATTTTTCTTGATGGTAGTCAACAGAATTTCTTAGCTCTTACAATATCCTAGTAATAAGGGATTGAAAGAGCTAATTTTTATTTTCACTAGTTTGTGTCCGGTTAATTTCTGTGACAAGGTCCTTATTGTGTCCACATTAATTTTAGTTTACACTTGTCCAAATTTCAGTGGCCGACATGCTGCTGTCGTATCATGCTGCGCTCGGCGTAGCCCTTTATTTTACATGTCATGCTCTAACATGACAACTTTTTGACCAATTCACTACAAACTGTGTACAGGTATTGGATATGATGGTTTTATGGTCTGTATACTTTTTCGTGAAATTCAGTTTTTTCTTGCAAGAGTTATGGGACTTTATTTTTTCAAATTGAAGACAATTTTAAACATAATGCACTCAAGCTGATTAATATTTTGATCAGCTGACTTCAAACTCTGCAGATTGATTTATTAAAGAGATCTTGTGCTTAATTGGGCAGTTATATGTGCATTCTAAATTGAGAACCACATTCTTTTAATTGTCAATTTTAAGGCAATTTTTTTCATGTCACGCTCTGACTAGACAACCCTTTAACCAATTCACTTCAAACTTAGTAGAGGTATTGGGTATGATGGACTTACAATCTGCATACTTTTTCGGTAAAATTCAGTTTTTCTTGTAGGAGTTATGGGACTTTAATTATCAATTTTAAGGCAATTTTTTACATGTCACGCTCTAACTTGACAACTCTTTGACCAATTCACTTCAAACTGTGTACAGGTATTGGATATGATGGTTTTATGGTCTGTGTACTTTTTCGTGAAAATCATATTTTTCTTGCAAGAGTTATGGGACTTTGATGACCTCACGATCTGTATACTTTTTTGGGAAAATTCTATTTTTCTTGCAGGAGTTATGGGACTTTATTCGTCAATTTTAAGGCAATTTTTTACATGTCGCGCTCTAACTGGACAACCCTTTGGTCAATTCACTTCAAACTTTGTAGAGGTATTGGGTATTATGACTTCACGATCTGTATACTTTTTCGGGAAAATCCGATTTTTCTTGCAGGAGTTATGGGACTTTATTCGTCAATTTTAAGGCAATTTTTTACATGTCGCGCTCTAACTGGACAACCCGTTGGTCAATTCACTTCAAACTTTGTAGAGGTATCGGGTATGATGACTTCACGATCTGTATACTTTTTCTGGAAAATTCGATTTTTCTTGCAGGAGTTATGGGACTTTAATCGTCAATTTTAAGGCAATTTTTTTATGTCGTGCTCTAACTTGACAACCCTTTAACTAATAGGTGATATCCAGGTTCATGGTAGGATCTGGTTTACACTCCCTAATTTATCACTTTATAAGAGTTATCTTTCTTGGATGTGGACAACCACAAATAATCAAGACTCCAAAGTAGGTGTTTTATTCAAACAGATCTAGCTGAATTAATCTTAAGTGATTTTGTACTGATTGTTGAATCTTAAAAATCATCTGTTAAAAAAATATTTTCTTTTATACTGTCATTTATTTTACTTCAGTTGCCTGTCACTGACAGAAATATTTTATTTTCTTTGACCGTATCTGTAATGAAATGTTCCAAAATGTTTTATACCTGTTGCTTCTCATGTTGGCAACTTTGATTTTCTCAAAAATAATTTTGTTTTTGATAAAATCACGTTAGAATATTTCTATTTTCCTTAGTGCTCATTACAACAAGGAATCGGGAACCAGTTTTTGTCCACACCGGGATCAGTCTGAAAGTATAATTTAGGGAGTACAGACCATGAACTTGGATGTGGTCTATTCACTTCAAACTTAGGAGAGGTATTGGGTATGATGGACTCACAATCTGTATACTTTTTCGGGAAAATTCAGTTTTTCTTGTAGGAGTTATGGGACTTTAATTATCAATTTTAAGGCAATCTTTTACATGTCATGCTCTAACTTGACAACTCTTTGACCAATTCACTTCAAACTTTGTACAGGTATTGGATATGATGGTTTTATGGTCTGTATACTTTTTCGTGAAATTCAGTTTTTTCTTGCAAGAGTTATGGGACTTCATTTTTCAAATTTCAGACAATTTTATACATAATGCACTCAAACTGATTAATATTTTGATCAGCTGACTTCAAACTCTGCAGATTGATTTATTAAAGAGATCTCGTGCTTAATTGGGCAGTTATATGTGCATTCTAAATTGAGAACCACATTCTTTTAATTGTCAATTTTAAGGCAATTTTTTTCATGTCACGCTCTGACTTGACAACCCTTTAACCAATTCATTTCAAACTTAGTAGAGGTATTGGGTATGATGGACTTGCAATCTGTATACTTTTTCGGTAAAATTCAGTTTTTCTTGTAGGAGTTATGGATCTTTAATTATCAATTTTAAGGCAATTTTTTACATGTCACGCTCTAACTTGACAACTCTTTGACCAATTCACTTCAAACTGTGTACAGGTATTGGATATGATGATTTTATGGTCTGTTTACTTTTTCGTGAAAATCAGATTTTTCTTGCAAGAGTTATGGGACTTTGATGACCTCACGATCTGTATACTTTTTCGGGAAAATTCAATTTTTCTTGCAGGAGTTACGGGACTTTATTCGTCAATTTAAAGGCAATTTTTAGCTCACCTGGCCTAAAAGGCCATGTGAGCTTTTGCCACCACTATGCGTCTGTCGTCCGTTGTCTGTCCGTCTGTCAACAATTTCAAAAATCTTCTCCTCTGAAACCACTGGGCCAAATGTAACCAAACTTGGCCTGAATCATCACCAGAGTATGGCTTCCCCAAATTGTGTTTGATTAGGCGGTAGGTCAAACAACATGGCCGCCTTTGCTAAAAATAGAACATAGGGGTAAATTGCAGTTTTTGGCCAATAACTCGAAAATCATTACAGATATCAAAAATCTGACAGAAGTAAAAATGATCAGTATGGCAAGATCTACCTGTCCTGCAATTTTGAAGAAAATCTGAAAACCCATCTCGGAGTTATAGCCCTTTTTCCGTTAAATTTTCAAAATTTTTGATTTTTGATTTTTTATTTCAAAAAGTGTAACAGATAGAGGTCAAGTGTAAATTGCAAAAATGTTCAGCATATCAAGGTCTACCCACCTCAAAATTTTGAAGAAAATCCATAAACCCTTGTAGGAGTTATTGCCCTNTTAATGTGGGAGGGTTAACATGTATGATAAAATTGAAGTCGTACCAATGAGAACGAATCTTTCGTACCATGCCTACGATACCTGGATAGCGGGAAAGGAAAAAATACCAATTTTATCGAATTTATTACAATTCGGCCATCCAATTCATGATAAAATCATCTATTGAAGTAAATGGCAACCCGCAGATAAAACATTGAAGTCGTACAAGCCTATACATATCAATAAGAACGATTTTTTCGTATCATGCTTATTCGAGCCGGACGGCGGGAAGGGAAAAAAAATGCCATTTTTATCGAATTTATTACAATTTAGTCTTCCAAATTATGATAAATTCATTAACTGAAGTAAATGGCATCTTGCAGATATAAAATTGAAGTCGTACAAGCCGATACCCACCAATGAGAATTGATTTTCCGTCTCATGCAGACGATGTCCTAGCAGACATCTTGTGATATCATGGCGGCCAATACCGGCCCCTCGTACATTAGCGCATGCGTTATGAAGAGGGGAGAGAACCAGCCTNTTTGCGGTTCCATGAAAGGGCACTGCGCTTTATCTTAGGTTCAATGAGAAGACTTAAAAAATAAGCAATTTGAAATTGAATTTGCTGTTACATGTACTTCAATTTAATAGAACTGCCCTTTAAACTAATAAAACGCTTGAGTGTTTTATGAACACTATGCATAAAACACCAAATCATTAAAGTTTATAAATATTGCTTTGTGAATATACAAATGTACATTGTACAGTACACACAGAGTGTCTCAGTTACAAAACATCTAGGTCTGACATATTTCACACAGTAAACACCATGTTAGTGCAAACACCAGCAAACTTCCTGTTGTCAATTACGTAGAAATATATTGGCAACGAAGTCATAAATGTCAGTGTAAACACCAGCATTTGTCAGTGTTTTCACTCAAGTCAGACCAGGGTGTTTTGTGACTGAAACACATGTACAGAGTGTGCAACAATTTTATTGACAGGGTTCTACTGAATGTTCTAAATAAATAAAAACAATGTACATTGTTCTTTAATCTGAAGAAATCATGGTTGCAAATACCTTTTGGATGTACTGAAAACAGTTATATAACTGAGTCAGTTAACTGACAGGTATACATTGGCAGATCCAGAGGTTGGAAACACCTTTTTTCTTGACAATCATGTATTTTTTAATAAATATCCTGATTTTTTATTAAGAAACACCCCCAAAAATTTTTGCGCATTGCTCCGCTCGGTGAAATCTCCTTTCATTTCCAATTTGAACCCCCCTTTTCTAATTGCCTGGATCCATGTCTGGGTATACATTATACTACAAAATATACTTCTGTACAAATAAAATCTTCAGTTCATAAGTTTATTGACCAATAGAATGTAATATTGCAATGTTAACTGATATACATGTACAGTACAGCCAGAGACTTACCATGATAAATCACTGTGATAGACATATCACTCTAATTTTTTTAATGAATATATCTTTTTTCCTGGTTGATCTATCCACATAATTTCTTTTGCATATCAAGTGATAGAATGCATCACTCTAAATGCAAAAGAAAGCATGTTGATAGATAAAACAGGAAATAAAATATACACATTTCACTGAGCAGAGTGATACGTCTATCACAGTGATTTATCATGGTAAGTCTCTGGCTGTACTGTATTTAAATTTAATCTTGGGCTGTAAGACTTGTATTTTTACCCAACAAATCACTTTGTTTGCTGGAAATGATGGGTAATGATGTATACATAGCAGTAGCACCTAGCTACATGTAGTTAATACAACAAAACAAGTATCATGCGATCCTTTCAGAGTTCACATGATATATTTATACAAGCAAATACAAATGTTGACTTTCCTTTTCCTTAATTCTTTTCTAAATTAATTTAAAACAGGAACTGTTGTCATTTGAATTTTGTTTTTGTTGAGACCGCACATTTACCCTTAAAAATGAATGTATAGTAAAAAGAAATACATAATGAATTCAATGCTTGCATTATTCTGAGACAAGTTTCCTATTGCTACCCTGCAATTTGCTGTTTTCATTATTATTGAAACTGAAAGTTTGTCATCTCATTGACATGACTGACATGAGGTACCGTATACCAATTATCTTATTTCAAATTAGTTATTAAATACCTCTTCTTCTTTATCTGCAACTGCAGCATCAAGTTCTACCTCCATCTTCTCTATAATAGCAGCATTGTTTCTCTCTCTCTTTGAAACTTCATCAATGTATGCCATTCTTTCCTTTTCTTCCTCAGGTGTTGTTAAGAGTTTGTTGAGAAGAATATCTCGTAGATCATTCATATAACTCAATAGCCTTTCACTTTCTTGAGGTCGGGCACCATAGTGTGCTTTTATTGTATTTAATGCATTTGCATTCAGCTGAAATGCCCTAAGAATGTTTTTACATGAGGAGCTTAGTTGTTGAGCAACAAGACTCAAATTTCTCATTGTACGCTCTGTTTGACTGTCAAAACTAGCAACTGAAGGATTTGATCTTTGACTGCTGGCACTACTGACTCTTGAAGCAGATTTATTACCAGGACTTTGTGGTGGACTTTGACCACCATAATTGGAACCTTGATCTTGGACTTCTTCTGTTTCCGCTGTTTGCTGTGTTAAATCTGTTTCATTTGGCCCTTCCTGTGATGCATCACTCCTGACAGAGCTTGCTGTTCTTATTCTGTTACGTTGCATCTGTCTGTCTAGTTGCTCTTTAATTTCATTATAGCTGCTTATAATGATACTGTGATTTTCCAATAAACTCGACAATTCAGATCCAAAACTTATCCTAAATCTGTCCAAATTCTGAAGTATGTACGGAATCATGGAGGATACTTCAATTTTCTGTACAGTGTCTTCAAATACTGACATAACTCGCTGGGCCTCAATTGTAGCTATCTTCTTTCTTGCTGGTTCTAATGCACGTGATGGGTCTAAACGTAGCCTGTTTCTTATCTTGTTTGGTGCCCCCTTTGGTGGTGGCTGGGGAATGGTTAGTCTCATATTTAATGTGGGTTCAGTGGCAAGAGATTCTGTTAATGTCTTTGATGCCATTGCAGAGGCCATAATGGAAGTGTTAGTCAAGTACAAACTCCAGAGAAATGTCTTATTTTACCAGAATATTGATGAATTTACATTTTCCACCACCTTACCGTCTATACAACCACATTACCGTTCAAATGTTTATTACACCGGCATTGACAACAAATAGTTCATATAAGTGCTTGGTCTTCTGGCGTCATCAACAAACGAAACATTATGCATGATTCGTAAATACAGATTTTAGCTTGAAAAATGTTAAACAAATACTTTTTCGCATTAATTAGAAGTATAAAGCTTTGCCCATGAATATATGTTGTTATGGGACTATTTCTTTGCGGAAATAACCTTTGTTCGGAATATTTTTAGAAGTCACATCATGCACTCGGAAACTTTCAAGACTTTACCTTGTAATCTAGTAAATAATGTAAATATATGGCGGGTAATGTTGAAAGCCCTTTACTTGTTAGAAACGAAAATGGTTTTATGCCAACAGGTTAGAAATGATTAACAGTTACGGCTTTCTGCAGGTCCTTTCAGAGGACTCTGATTATCACAATCTTTGACCTTTCAATTTATTTGAAACACACTGTATACTTGAATCAAGGAACCCAACCCTGAATTGAAATGATATATTTTTAGTAGCTTATAATTTTGGCGACATTCATAATTTCTGGTATGCATAATGTCATGTTTCAATATGTAAGTTCTTACTTACCCCTCAAAGGCGGTCTTCAACTCAGAAGAATCCATATGGGTGCAGGACAACTCGGACCGTACATTTTGACAAAAAGGACAAGTCAGTTCGTTAAGAATTACAAGTCGGCTTGTTAAGACAGAAACTACTCTGTCCATACATTTGGACAAAAAGGACAAGTCGGCCTGTTAAGACAGAAACTACATGGACCATCACTGAAGTGCATGAAGACATATGAGTGTGATTTTTGGTAATGTCATAATTGTGAGACAAGTCTGACCGTCAATAAAGAGACTAGGATTACAAAGAGGTAGAAAAAAGAACTGTAGAGTTTTCTGCTGAAATTTATTCAGTGTAAAAAAGACATATCGTCCCATCAATTAAGAAAGCAAGACTTAACTCATACTCATGATGGCAAAAGCTCACATGGCCTTTGGATACTAATTAGATAAAAAACTGTATGAGCCTGTATCGCAACTGATTTGTATAAGAACATGTCAGTTAATTTCTCAATTTGTACATCTCATTAATAAGGGGATATTTCCATACTTTATCCCATCCTGGCAATCAACACTTCTTATCCTCTGGTTAAGAGCGATGTTGTTATACAAATGTCATTTATGAGGGGTTGATGGGCATTTCTGATTGGTAAATATTTTAGGCCTGTAATTTCTGAGGGGTCTCTTTTTCCAAATATTTCTGGGTGTCTGTATTTTGGGGCATTTCTGATGGGTTTTTATTTTGTGAAAACAAATTCTTAGGGGGTAAGATTTACAAAGCCCCATCACCCCCCCCCCCCTTGTCAGATATTAAATGGAATGGCCCATTAGAAGAAGCCTAGAAGTGAAACCTATTTTAATCAATTGTAGAACAAGTCTTTTTTGTGATTTTAATTAATTTATTATTCCTTTTGATAGACCAATGAATTCCACATAAGGAGCTTGTGTTTTTTATTTACAAGTTTTGTTATAATTTTCATTAATTGATTATTGCTTTTGATGAACCGATGAAATTCGAATAACGAGCTTGTGTTATTTTTATTACCAATCCTTGAATTTTCAGTAATTGACTTATTATTTTTGTTTATTTATACATTTCCTACAATGATTTTGTTTATTTTCTAATTAATTTTCCTGAACTATATAATTCGATAGTTAAATACACTACAATCATAACAATACATACACGGTCCAATTGTTTTTTTAGACAGTCACCTTCATTTTTTAGATGGTCCGAGACGTCCTTTTAGCCGATGAGCCAACTTTGATAATTTCACAGTCTAAGTTGTCTCTTCGATAGTCCGAGTGGTCCTGGTCCGACTTGTCAGCTTAACATGATTAATCAGTGTTAGCATGTTAGCAATGAAGAAACTGTGTTAGCTTTGATGTCATTTACTGGCATACAGCCCATATAGAAAACGCAAAATATTTACCTTTGTGGACATCATGACTAAGTGTTGAATGCTGAATTATCGAAATCAACATTTAAAAGATCAATGTGTTGCTGGTAGAGATTTTTTTTAAAAACATGAAAAAGGAATGAGTATATCTTGTCAACATGTTTTTTTCTTCAAATTTTATAATCAGAAATCAGTGATTTTAGACTTGTATGCATGTCAGGACTTGGCTTCTAATATTTAGCTGTTAAGCAGCTCTATATTCTTGCATAATGTACATACTAGTAGACAGACATACTTGGCAGATGTCAAAAAGATCATGTCTAGGTGTACATGTAAAGAATTGCAGATAGTGTGAAAATAATTCTCATTTTCAAGATACTAGGTTTAAGAAGTATGTGTATTTCAAACAAAAACAGCATGAGAATGTAGCTTCATTTATGTTTCCTAATTGTTGTCAACAAGGCATAAAAATTCTGTCTACCAAAGATTCTTTACTTGCAAGGTGAAATACATTTATGAGAAAATCTGTCCTTTGGTATAGACCCTTTTGCACATGTGCTCATAAGCCTTTCAGTGGGTAAAATACAACGTCATAATAAATATGGAATATAGGACATTTTGTTTCTGATACGGACTTTATCACGGCCAGTATCAAGTGAGCCCGTTAGGGCGAGCTTGATGTGTTACGCGATGATAAAGTCCGTATCAAAAACAAAATGTCATATATTTCTTTTATCGGTAATTCATAAAATGATAATTAGATCTCTGTAATAAAATGAAATAAACTAAAATTTCTATTTTAGCACAGTTAATTTATTGTTGATTTCAATAATTTATATGCATTCTTCATTCAACGTATTACACGTATAAACACGACAAATAGTACAAAACATGATGTCAGCATAGCAACCCACGCATGACGCCTTCACAGTGACCCAATAATTTCGTGATAATGTCCAGTACGGCGATACTGAGATTATCAGTCTCTGGAGATCAAAGGAAATTTATACAAATTACCGATAAATGTGACATCTTGATTAATTGTCCTATAACGTCATTTTTGTGGGAAATGTCTTTATTTTCCACTCAAAATCACAGGAACACAGTTATCATGAAAGGGTCTGTTGCTTAGACTAATTAGACATTGTGTTTTGAAAATAAAAGTTGAAAAGGGTAATAAAAATGATGTAAAATTGAATAACTTTGTTTATTTAGAAATGAACACAATTGAATTTAGCAAGCAAATTGTGGACATGGCCTCCAGGAAGTTTAACTTCTACATTTCCTGAAAATAGACAGTCAATAAAGCAAAAAAAATAAAAAGAAAATTAAAATGGAAACAAAATTTGAAAGCATGGAGTCCAATGAAAAAGGGAAATGCATTTTGTTAAATATTCTGCTGAAATATTGGTATTTTGAGGTTTGAAACATTGAAAGCATGATGACAAAAAGTGTCTTAGATTTCACCTGAAAAAAAACAGCAAATATTCATGAAAATCAATTCTGTCTCTTGCATTGGCTCCATAGACCTATCACATTACAAGCATGTAAGTATCGGGGCGTTGTATATAATACTAACATAAGATGAACACCAGATGAACACAGCCATTACATTCTATATGTTTACTTGCTACTATATGATGTGATGTCCACAGTACTGATGTTAACCATAGATACAATAGAAATACACGACATTGCTGTTCTAGTGGTATTCTCAACAGTAAGTTCAGTCTGCTGGTCTGGTGCTCAAATCTTTCAGATAGGCCATCATGTGACACAGGGTAATGACAAGTTCTACTTCATCAATGAGAATCCTTCCTCTACCTGAAGCATAAAAATTTTGTTTAATGTTGTAGATTTTTACAGCATATAACAGGGGTGTAAAAATTTCTTCCTGAAGGTCAAGCCCAGGGCTCTTAAAGATTTGTCAAACCCTAACCCTGCCTTACAAATGCAAAGCCCTCGAACAGCAACATTATCAGATTTTTATAGCGATCTGATTAGACATATTAACTAAAACAACATGAATTGAAACATAAATTCCAATACTAATTAGAATATTGATCTATTTTTATATCGATAACAAAAATAGATCGTTGAAAACTCTACTAGGAAATTATTTGTTGATGTCTGAGGCTTTATTTGACACTCAATTTAAATGAAAATCTCAATCAATTTATTGAAAATTATTTTTTACTGAAATAAACAAAGGCCCGACAGACTTTTTCTCAAGGAAAAAAGCTAGTCCGAGGCGTCCTACAATACTGCCCTGGGCGTCGGACTAACACATTTTTACACCCCTGATATAAGCTCGGTGGAGTTCTTCTATTCAATAAAAAGTATGTGACATTTACCTAGGAACCAATATGCTAATGTAATATACAGTTAATATGATGTGTTCACATATCATATCAACTGTATAAACACAGACAAGAAATGCCACCACGTAACATAGAAACCCACACATGATGTTATTACAAAAGAAGTGACCCAATAATTTCTAGTATCACAGTCAATTGGGTGATACTGACATTAGGATGCACTGTAAAATTACCATTAAAATTAGATTTGTGAAAGTACTTGGTAAGCAGAAGTGGTTTAATATTGAATATTTTATGTTGCTAAGGATCGGGGTACGGGGTTTAAATTGTTTATTCTATGTCTGTTTTATATCCCTAAAGCCATACAAATACATTGTATTTTGCTCCAGAGAATAGACAAACTTTTATTTATGACTACCATTCTTAAGCATGAGCAACTAAACAACACCACTTTGGTTTTATTTTGCAGATGATGACTGTTATGATGTTCCTGCCAACCATTTAGATGATGATGAATCTATATATGATAGATATCGTAGCTCCAATTACCAAATTGACAACGACCATGACTCTCAATACCATGCTGTCAGCAGACGACACAATAAATCCAAGATCTGGCAGTTAAATTATCAGGAAGCAGCCATTTACCTACAGGAGGGTGAAAACAATGACAAATACAACACACATCCGAGGGACTTTAAAGCCCTGCCTGCATACAAGATTGCTCATCATAAAATCTTCTATATCATGGACTTATTTGCTGCCTTATTACTGATGGGCCTGGCTGCTTGTGAAAGACCAGCTGTACCATTCCTTACCCTCCCTGTTGGGGTAAGTTGATATTACTCTATGATTTGGCCTCAGACATATTGGCCAAGTTTTTTGTAAAAATTCGAAAGGATAGTAGAGAAAAATGATAATTAATTCTTGTTTATCCTTCAAATGTTAGCTGAGTGACGTCACTCGGCTAGATCTCCCACTTCACTGTGTCATTTTAAAACTTATCATATCACTGTCGTTGTCGGTAATTAAAGCGCTCGTGTGACTTCACTAATTACCTAACAGCATAAGAAAAACAAAGACATGCATGCTGCCTCCGGATTTATTATAAGTCAAAGTTGTATATTTTCTATCAAAAATGATTATAAAACAGAATCGTTTAAGGATGCATGTTTCAGCTTGCAAAATCAATCCACTGATGAACTATGGAAAATGGAATAATTTTCAATAAAAATTTAAAAAAATAATATAGTTTACTTCTGCTTGTATCTTAATTATCATACAATGTATACATAGCCAAAATTAAACTATCATGTCTACACACACCCATCACTAGCCCATGTGTCACAGGTGTAAAAGTCAGTACTCTAATTAACACCAAATATGCAGACACGTGTAGCTTGTCAAAATATTACCAGTGTCATGCCCTAAAGGTAAAATCCGGAGTTTGTGTGTTACATTAATTACACTAATTTGTAGAGCTAAGACAAACAAAAAGTGGGCCTTATTGAATTACCGACAGGGTAATTATTTCAATGCAAACATATCAATATGTTTTAGGCGAATTAAATAAAATGTTTTATTATCATTATATTACAATTTATTCAAATTGCGGATACATAGAAGAAAAGGGTTATAAAAAGAATAAAAACGGCAGATCATCGCAATATTTTGATTATGTCTTTAAACTCGTGCAGAGACGTCTCTGTCCCCGTGCAATGAAAGTGATATAGTTTTACAGTGATATAATTGTCTTTTTGACCTCGCAGGGACTATACATTACATTGTATATACTGTCCATGCTCGCAGGTACGCACAAGCTGTATATCAGTTTGAATCTGAATACACTGAGAATAATTATGTCAAATTGAGGAAGGACAACAAAAAAAAGGGAAATCTTGAATAACCCACACCAGAATACGACAGATTGGTGCAAATGTTTCAAATGCGTGTCAGTGCCATTACCGAGTGTATTTGATGTCACGGGAAATAAAAATTTAAAATTATATATTGCATTACGAACAACACCTAAACTGCATTTCTTTTGAAATATGTCTTTTTCTTGAGTGATGTCTAAAGTACCTTAATCTATAAAATTGTGGTACATTTTATAACTTCAGGAAATTTCAAGTTCACAAGACCAGACACATATAGACAAACTAACAAAAAGAACTACCTGAAATGTGCTTGAAAAAATGTGCCGGGCAAACACGGAATACACATCTAAAATATGAAAATTGTGTTTTTGATACTTGCACCGTATTCATGTTTAACCCTGGCTAGTGAAAAATATATGTGATTTGATGGGGAGAGCAAAAATTCCACAAGAAACATTCTGTTAGTATAGTTAAAATTGTTCATAAAGGTGTCGAAAGATACGTATATTGGAAATACACAAAATGCTATGAAAATGGGAGATATAGAAAAAAATAATGTTATTTGTTTGAGATACCAATGATAGTATAGTAAGCACTGCACACCATATTTGAATAGGAATATGGGCTGATTTGGATATATTGACAAAATTTTGTGCCTTTCCTTACAATATACGTGTGGAGGATAAACGTTGTCATATATATTACTTTTGCCCAGAATTCATATGAATGTGAATTGAGTTAATTTCTGCCGTATATAAATTTCAAAAGTTCTGTGAATAAAGTATCTGGATTGGAGAGAGAGAGAGATACAACAATTAAACACACCAATCTCTCTAACATGGTCACAGGTAATTACATGTTTGTTAATTGGGGTAATAAACAGGTATTCTGTTGGACGCCCAGATATTTAAAGAACAATATGTTTACCTGTACAATAATTTCTAAAGCAGCGTGCTTCGGTAGATTATAAAGTGTATATACCAGGCTTGGGGTAATCGTAATCGTTAATCGTAATCAGCTTTAATTGATTACAAATTCTTCAGTAATCATGTGTAATCTGTAATCAAGCTCTTTTTAGATTACCTGTAATTGTAATGTAATCAATTACAGCTGCAAAATATGAGTAATCATGATTACATTTTGATCACTTTATGATTACTCAGTGATTGTTACATACATCAAATATACAAGATATGTATACATGTATACAAACATGTATACATACTCAAGTTTATTCTTAACAAGTCTAAAATTACAATAATTATTTAACTAGATAAGTTCTTACCTACTTCAAAATATGAATATCAATAAGAGTTTCATATGAAAATCAGTCAGAACTCAACCTTAGTTCCATTTTTCTTGAAGTTTTAAAACATTTTAAGTATGAAAGCGAAAAAACTTGTAAAGGTCTGAGATGCACATAATAACAATATTTACTTTCAAAAACTTAATTTGTAAACTTTTAAAGAAATAAAATTCACTTGTATTCCTTCAATAATTGTTTATCTTGTTTAATAAATTAAATTAAAGAAAATCATGTACATATCTCTGGGCCATGAAAATGACAAGCTACTAATTGTAATAAAAAACATGTAGATGACAACTAATATGGCTAAATAAACAAAAAAAAATTGTCAAAACTAATTAGTGTAAATACTGGATAAATAATTGCCAGATTTTAACAATAATTTCAAAACAATTTCTTAACCAAGTTTTTTTTTGTTAATAGAGAAACACTGAGTAATATATCATTTCCAAGTCGGAAAAGACCCAGCTTTAATGAAAATACTGTTGTATCAACCATGAAAAGAAAATATCATTTCATCAAAATTAACATATTATGACCACTGAGATATTATTGTAAAAATTGATACCTTTCCATTATTTCCAACACAAGTACAATGTATCTAGCATTAGTTGAAAAATTACACTTAAAATATAAAATGCTTAGAATGAAGCATTTGTAATAGAACAATTTTGATCTACTTATCAAAAGATGAACAAAAAATTCAGTTAAGCTTGTGGCAGCAAATTTGATTAAATGACCTTTGTATGGAAAGCGTAAATGTATGTTTAAGCAATGATCTCTGTTTCAACAGGCACTGGTATCTTTCAAAGACACATGTATTCATAAGTAATCACTTGTAATCATGATTACAACAGAGGAAAGTATTGTATTGTAATCAATTACAAATAAAAAATGCTGTAATTGTAATGTAATTGATTACATTTTAAAAGCAAAGTAATTGTAATGTATTCAATTACATTTAAAAGTAATCGACCCCATCCCTGGTATATACTATATCAAGGACTCGTACGTCATTGACTCTATATGGTTAGGATTTCGCATTGCACCTTTAATTTAGTTATTTTTAAACAATATTTTTTTTTAATGCAATATAATTGGTTTAAGCTCGGACGAATTATATATCCCAGGTTTAAGATATAGGTAACTATATAATACATTTTGTTGCACAAATGATTAAGTTTGATGACCGTATGCTTTACATTGATAAAGAATGTACACGGTGACAACTGCAGGTCACCGTTGTTTGGTATCTTTGAGGTGATTAGACATCTCTTGAAATCTGTATCGAGATGACGACAAAATGGCGACCGGCAGATCGTAGTTAGTCACACTGAAATATTGATCTCATGGACTTATCCTTTGGAATAAAACATTAATATACATGTATACCTGCCCATTTATACAAAAGGAAAATAATATCAAATGTTAATTTTTTTGCGAATTTTCCCTTTAAAACCAATCAATTAATTGCATCACTTTAAAGTGGCACTTTGTGGCCTCCTTCTTCCAGTATCAGTTTGTGACAATCAAATCCCTTGATCTCTACCAATATTGGACCATATATATTTTAAAGAATACCAGATACTAAATTTTTTGGAAATACTGTTTTATAAAAATTGCATATTTTATATCATAGATTCAGAACACTCATTTGTTAATACAACTTAGAAAACATTGGAATGAATGCAATTTTAACTAAAATTGCTATGAAATTCCAAAAAAACTCATTTTTGTGATTAAGAATCAGTTGTATGTTCACAAAATTGAATTAAGGAAAAATAACAGTTTCAATGTGTTTTTTTTTGGAAATGTCACATTATCTATTGATTTATTATGCAGTTGCGCCTTGATGAGTTGTATTGGGCTTACATGCTTTAGGTTTGATCATTTTCTTCCAGAGATATGTACTTTGGATTTAGATCATTGTTGAAAAATATCAATTAAAACACCTTTTCATTATTTTGTAATACCTTGAGCTGTAGATTTGTTCGTGTTTTGGTGAGCTAAATATATAGTTTTGATAACTTTGATTTTGATTGCAGTCAAAATTTGTTTTCAAATAATGTCTCAAGTTCAAAGCTTTTAACTCCTTGCATCTTGTATGACTTTATTCTTGACATATTTTTCAGTTGAAAATTTAAATTGTATTTGCAGGTACATGGATCACTGGAGTTGTTTGGATTGTTGATTTTGGCCCTTGAACTTGGAATACGGATGAAGTGGCTGGGATTCAAAACTTTTATAAAACACAAAAGAACCCTCATCAAGGTAGTATGAGACAGAGAATTGTAGGAAGTGGTGGGATTTATTTATTTGAAAAAAAATCATTCAGAAGGGATTGATCAAATCTTAAACAAACTGTGTGTCATATAATGAGAAAACATATAACTCTGTATTTCAAATTTTGAGGGATGTCAAAATTTTTTTCTATATATGTTTGTCATAGATAATGCATGTTTGGATATTTTCTTAAGAGCTGAGTATAAAATATTTTTGAAAAATAAAGAGACACCACAAGATCAAAGCACAAAAAGAACAAGCATGAAAACAAAAATGAATACACAAATTATCAATTAAATGAATGATGGAACATGGTTTCAGAGTAAAATGAGATTCCTTTGTAAAACATGTTTTTACATTGTAATACTATTTACCAGTAGAAGAATAAATTTTTCTGATAATTGATTATGGATTTCTGATTTTATTTCTAATAATTGATTTTTTTATGCCCCTGCCGTAAGCCGACGGGGGCATTAAGTTTTAACCTTGCCCGTCTGTATGTACATACGTCCAAAATTTTTGTCAAGGATTTCTCAGCTTGTGTATGCAGAAATGATTTGATATTTGGTCTGAAGCTTTGGTATGATGAGTTGTACCATGTCTCCCCTTTTCAAGTCCGTCACTCATCTACTTCCTGTTTGCCAAGATATCTGTATGGTGTGGGGCATCCGTCACATGATCCATGTCCCATGGACACATTTTCTTTTTATTTTCAACTGGTCCATTACCTACCATTGCATAGTTCACCACTGGACATGCATATCTCATTTCTTCTTGTTTACATACCTGTTAACCCTCCCACATTGCGAGGGAGACTCCAACTAACTCATCAAATCTCCCACTTGAGAAGGTTCTCCCTTGTGGGAGACGGAAATCTCCCAGAAAAGAGAAAAAGTCTCCCACAATCTCCCACATTTGAAAATAAAACAATATTTTAAGAAAAAAAAATGTTATTTTCATACAAAAATGTTTATTTTACTGCTTTATACATACTGAAAGCAATTATTATTTACACAATACGACAATGAAAGCCACCCAAAGATGTTAATTATATTGTTTTAGTTAATTAGGCTTCTAATGGTATTAGCTAATTACTAAGTTTTCTTTTAAAGTTATCATTTTATTTCAAGAAAAATTACAAAAATGCTTGTTAAAGGTTGTCATGCAAAATCTCCCACAAACAAAAACATTTATTTGGGAGATCTCCCACATCGTCTTTCTTGTAGGTTAACACCATTTATTTTTCATTTATTTTTCCATTATTTTTCAGAGCTGTACATTGATGATAGTGTTTATAGAGACCATTGTGGTATTGATACGACAACATAACCACTTCAGAGTGACACGATCGCTGCGACCATTATTTCTAATCGATACTTACTATTGTAGAGGTGTCAGAAGGTATGTACTTTATGAACAAAAATGTAAACAACAGACCAAAAAAAAAATTAAGAGATAGGAGAAATATTTAATAAAAGATGGACCTGAAAATATTCCAAATGGTTGCAATAACAACAAACATTCATTCAAACTATATTGGAAGTTTATATGCCAGAAAATTGGAAATATATGCTAGTTTACATTTTGTAACAGAAGTACCTTATTTTCAGCTCCCCAGTATAATTTTTGTGTACAATTAACTTTCAGTGATCAGGTATGAGTCATACTAATGACGATCTCTTAAATACAGCTTGTGATGTAATTAGTAAAACAGGGGAAAATGAAAGTTTTGTTGGAGTAAAAATGGAAATTATGTTGGGCATTTCAGATCTAAATCAAAAATATAAAAATCAATACAGAATACTAACTACCAGGAAACAGGCGTTTGTTTCTTTAGAAGAGTAGATATTTCTGCTGTTCTGGTTGCAGGTGAATTTTAATACATAAAAGGGAATATTTTTTGTAGATATTTAAGATACAACAAAAGAAAGAGACTGATCATACAAGTAACACTTAAAGAAAAGACATTTTTATAATGAATTTAAGCCTCCCTTCAGTTGTTCCCTTGAAATAGAATGTCATAACATACAGACAGATGTGAAAGTCCATGTCAGCAATTTTGATTTCAGCACATTCTCGCAGATTTACATTTCCTGCCTTCTATGTCATTTCAGAACATTTCGACAAATTTTACAGTCCTTGTATTCTCTATAATTTTAGAACATTTCGACAGATTTTGCAGTCAGTTTATTCTCTTTAATTTCAGAACATTTCGACAGATTTTACAGTCCTTGCCTCCAATTTTAGACATGTTGATGTTGTTGTTGTTTTTTATGTTGATATTTTCAATATTAGGTAAGTATTCTTAATAGATTTGAACACTATTTCAGTACATGTAATATCATACTGTGAAAAAATTATTACCAAATGATCAGAAACACCCCACAGTATAACAGAATAGTTCTTATTCTCTTGTTAGTTATTCAACTTTTGTAATAAAGAGTCTGGTTTTAAATATTTAAGAATGGTTTGTTTGCGCTAAATTAAATGTTGACTCTTATATTGGATGTCCGTCCATCCATGTGTCCTCCAGACATAATGTAGATGTGCATCTCCTATTTCAGAACTAGATTTTGTTGTTTTTTTTTTAGGGTTTTCTATACTAAAGCGAAACAAGTTTCTGCTTTATATATGGATTAAAACAAAGAATGATGCTTTCTTTTTCAAATAATTAATTTCTGGAATCAGGGGGTATATGTTGATGAGCTTTGTTTACATTTCTTTTCTACCTTTTATCTTAATTTTTTTACTGTTTTCGAAAACAGTAATTTGCGATCGGCTTGAAGCCATATTGTTTTGTTTACATGACTTCCGGGAACTACAAAATATACGCTCGTATAAACTCTAGAATTTAGCGCCCGATATCACTATGAGTAAAGAAAGATACCTGATGTTTACTGATCACAAAGAGGCAATATATTGCTAAAAATACCTGTCAACCTTGACAAATCATGTGTGCTTTTAAGCAATTTTACGGTCGTCAAACGAAATTAGAGGAAAAACGAGATTTGCAAGAAATTCTACTCTGAAAAAATGTTTTGTTTACATTTTTGCGTTTATGTAATGGATGAAGATCACGTGTCCATCAATAGCCAATCAAAATCGGGATTACATCTATCATGCGGTATCCACGTGGTTAGACAGCTGAGCCTGTGATAATCAATACCTGTGGATATTTAACTTTTAAGACTTGAGAGACGTTATAAGAGTTATATCCAGCAATCGTAGTCACTCATATCGTTATGTATGTATCACGATTAACCAGTCCATCGGTCGGGAATATTGAAATTACGGTCCTTTGACCACAAACTTCTATATTTGGAAAAAAATAAACACAGAACTCAAGAGGGTTTTCTATACCACCCAGTGACGTAATCAAAGAATTCCGGGATATATTCCTTAGCCTATGGAAAGTCCAGAGAATTCCGAAGTTTACTTTCGTTTTCTTGTCAATGAAGTTGACAATATTGTGCATTTCTCAACAAAAAGATTGACCCCCCAATTGAACAGAAGGTAATCGAATTGGGCTCATGATATTCTTTGAAAAGATAAACATCTTTGGAAGTAAACCAGACCAAGTTTTATTTTATGAGTTAAATAACAAAATAAACATGGGTTGAAGCGAGCAGGTGTGGAAGTGATGTCTGCATAGTTAGTAAAATTTTCTTATTAGTAACAAGGCCCTGTGGTTGAACACGGCTAACAAACATGCTGGTACTGCTGTTCACGAAAGGGGTTACACACAAAAAGGTAATAATTTAAACCACTCGAGTTACTCAATCTGTTGGAGCAAAAACATATTTAGAAATTGTAATGCTTCATTTTTTTTTTAAATGAAATGCAATGAAAGGAGACAATTTTTATATGTGCATCAAACAAATAATACAGTAAAGTCAAGCCTTCTGAAATGATGTTCCAAATACTTGTGTTTGATCATCTTACTTTTAATTTTGATGACTGTCTGGTCATCATTGCAACACATAAACACAGGAGTCTAAAATCCCAGCAATATAGTGGTTATGTTACATAAAATGTCCTGAAACCCCACACGGAGCTACATTGTGAAGCTATGGCCCTCAGTTTTCATCGAAGAAAAAAGTCTAGATGCGTTTCCTTAAGAGAGGCAACAATTGTACATGTTGTAAATTGTGTTCATGGGATATTTATTATTGAAGATAGAACAGTTTTTCATTCCAAATGAAATGACAGAAAAAGAAATGAAATGCAAGTGAGAAAATTTAAAGACTTGCATATCAATACCAGACTCGGAAACAATGACATAAACATAACTGTAGATCTTTGTTTCTGCCAAAAAAAACAACTTTCTGTTGATTTTTTTACTGCCCCTACTCTAGTTGCAAACACAATGTATAGTATAAAGCTGTAAATTTCTTGCTTGCATGCGATCATAAAGCTAGAAAACAGTAATACTGCGTTTTGATGTTTTGATTTGAATTATTTTCAGGATTTTATTTATTTTCTGAAATCCAAGGTGATGAGGTAAGTATGAGATTTTGTTTTTATTGTATCGCCTGCGACGAAAGTCGCTGAAGGCGAGACATAGGTATAGCAATCCGGCGGCGGCGTAAACTTTTTTCTAAAACCTTCATAACTTTTCAAGGGTAATACATACAAACATCATCTTTGGTCCACAGCACCACCAAGTGATGACCTTTCCAGCAGCATATATTTTGGATGACCTTGACCTTGTTTTCATGGTTCAATAAGCACATAAACATTGCGACATAGTTTCACATTCAAGTCCTTTTCTCAAGAACTAAAACACCTAGACTTGTCATATTTGGTCTATAGTGAGATCTATATGGGT
>MJUU01014424.1:15945-33569 GCA_002080025.1 Modiolus philippinarum | reverse complement strand
AAAAATCAAAGTATCGGCAAACAGGAAGTGGATACCAGACAAACTTGAAAATTGCTTACACAATACAAGTCATCATTTCCAAGCACCAGGCCAATTTTCAAATCATTCCCCATAGTATAAACCAAGAAATCTTTGACGAAAAATTTGTTAAAAGTAAAAAAAATCAAAGTATCGCCAAACAGGAAGTAGGAGTCTGACAAACTTGAAAATCACTTACACAACACATCTCATCATTTCCGAGCTTCAGACCAAATTTCAAATCATTCACACCTATACAAGCCAAGAAATCTTTGACGAAAATTTCGTTCATAGAAAAAAAATATCAAAGTATCGGCAAACAGGAAGTGGATATCAGACAAACTTGAAAATTGCTTACACAATACAAGTCATCATTTCCAAGCTTCAGACCAAATTTCAAATCATTCCCTATTGTAGAAGCCAAGAAATCTGTGACGAAAAATTTGTTAAAAGTAAAAAAATCAAAGTATCGGCAAACAGGAAGTGGAAGTCTGACAAACTTGAAAATTGCTTACACAATACAACTTACCATTTCCAAGCTTCAGACCAAATTTCAAATCATTCCCACTTATACAAGCCAAGAAATCTTTGACGAAAAAAATTGTTGACGGACGGACAGATAGACGGACAGACAAAGTGAAAACTATAGGGCACCCGCATCTCGATGCGGGGCCCTAATTATTTGTAATAAACCTTAAGCAATATTTATATTTGATAAAGCATTTTCTGTTATTTTTGTAAAAAATATTTTCGTTTGTAATTCAATTCCAAATACACGCCATCTTCCAGTTTTAAATACTTCATAAGCATAAAACCTTCAAGATTATGAATAAAATTTCTTCTTTTAGGAATGAGTAAAATAAGTCATTGTGAATCTAAAAAAAAATCAGAAAAAAAATAAGGGATACATTTTCTGTAAAAATTCTGTATTCTGTTTTTCACATCAGGGACTAGAAATATCGATTTTTTTACTCTTGGCAAAGCTTTTGATTGATGGTTTGCAATCAGTTGATTTACTAATATGGGATTTGAGTAAGGAGTTGGGTCATTTGAAAATTGAAAAACACAAGTAAAATCAAGGACTATTTATCTACAGATATTTCATAGATTAAATTTTATTTTCATTATTTACTGTTCCATCGGTTCATTTCTTTACAAGTTTCATTATTTGGTTACGAACGTTTTATGTGTATTTAAAATGTTATTTGAAAGAGAGGGTCTTCCATCAGCTTAGAATGCTTTAGGTGTATTGCATAATGTTCATTTCTCATAATTTATGAAGCGATCGCATTTTCTTTTTGAAAAGGGAGCTCCCCATCGGCTTCAATTTATGTGTCCCATTCAGTCAGTGATGTGTATTGCATATATGTGTTATATTATCTATATATCTGAAACGGGGGCTATCCGAAAGCTTTAGATTGTTACGATTACGATTCTTAATCAAAGTCCCAAAGGGACTGGTGGATTAGTGTCTATGATGGCAATGATCCGTATCTAATCTATTGAAATTTTATGTACACTGTCCAATAGTGTCCATGTATGATATGAATAATTGCCTGTCTATGTCGTGCATAATTACTCATTTTTTACTATGGGTCTAATTATAATGATGATATCAAAACCAAGAAAGGTACAAAAACCATGTTTTGCTCATCAAGAAAATTAACATGCCTTTCAGACAGTCAGCAAGTATTTACTGGTGGCCATCTTCATTTGATCACACCAGCCAATCAATGGCAATCAAACCATTAGAGACAAATATTCAAAGAATTTTGATTTTATACCAGAAACCTATTACATATTATGGGTTCCCTGCTGTACACTCAACATAGACTAAACAATGACAGCACCATCTTGATCAAGTACAGTTTGAAATTTAATTCTAAAGAAGAGACCTGAATGAAAGGTTTGTGAATGCTGACAAGACGCAAAAGCTGACAAGACATGAGCAGCAATACCCTACTCTTTATGGAGATAATAATTCGTCCAAGAAACACACGAAGACATGAAAACGATGATCTGTGCCAAGTTCTTTGTGCAACAATGCATCTCTATTCGCGCTATGATATATATTCTCATGCAATTGAAAAATGACTGTTATGCATTGTAAATACTCAAATGACATTATCTCAATTTTTGTTTGACCAAACTCTGATCAACGGCAATTAACATGCAACACCCCAGACTGAACATTGTTGGACGAACGGCAATCAACAGATCAACACCCCTGCCTGATCCTATTTCGAATTTAGTCAATTCCAACCCCGATTGTTGCAAAATATCGTCTGTTTCAGAATATGCACCTTGACAACTGTTTTCCTTTGTATTTACCGATGTACGACTTCTTCAGTATTTTGTTTTGAGTCAGCCATTACATGTATACCGAATGCGGACCTCGGAGAAGACACTAAATGGCAATCTTAACAAGTATAATGGAACAGCCAACGTGGAACAGCCGTACTTTTCCGTTCATTGATAACTAGAAATGTAAACAAACATTACGTCTTCCGTAGATTGTAAATAATGGACTGTTGTTCTCTACGGCTACTGAATTTGATTTTTTATTTCCAATGCGTTGTTCTTTTATGATTTATTTCAAAACAGCCACATCGTTTCATTTACGGTTCAGGGAAGTACGTTTACGCCATTCATACAAATGTAAATAAAGGCATCGGTCTTCCATATTCATACATCTACACACAAAATTTTATGAATGGGAAATTCATTCTGTGATTAATTAACGAATTCGGGCACCATTTAAGTGTTGAAAAGTTCGGGCAATCAAATTAATGTTCAATGAAAATAGACTATTGGGTGTCAGAGTTTTTTTATGAGATCAGAAAGATGTGTACGAGGTTTCCTGAAAAGGATTCTTTTAGCATGGGTATGATCACTAATGTTTGATTGCGTGAGGTTGGTCACCTGGGTCGTAACATAGGATAGAATTCTATCCTTTGGATAGACACTAATCCAAAAAATCATTTCAAAATTTATGACATTTCAACCTTTCAAATTCGTGTATTTCCAAATTTTTCAAGCGAAACACCTGCAATACACATCTTGCAAAAATGTGTATTCTGACGTCATTTTGCCATATTTGCCTATTTTCCATTTTCTAATAAAATTCTTTTTGAGAATTCGCCTATTTTCCATTTTCTATTAAAATTCTTTTTGAGATTATGTATTTGAATTAATTATATTTTAAGACAGGTAAACCTCGCTATCAGAGACATATAATTACATGTCTCTGTGCTATACAAATCACAAATGTTTTTCAGATATGTTTTTCCCCAAAAGTTCATTTCATTTCTTTGTAATCAATTTTTTAAATCAAACTTTTTATTAAAACAGCTTTGTTTAAAAACTTGTTGATTTTTTACACATTCAGTTAGATTAAAGAGTAGCTTGCATATTTCAAAGGGTATATAGGTACCTGTGTATATTGGGACAACGAATAGTAGGTTGACAACTTGTTTATTCGGATAGTAACACCTGGCATTATACTTACCATTTAAGGTTTATGATCATGATGATTACTCTGTGAAATATCAATATTTTATCGTGCTATGAGATTTACTTGCACTGAAGCATATTTCTCTGGATATTCCTATCAATTTTATATAAAAAAAATACACAAAAATACCAAAGCTCAATTTAAACTTTTTTTATAATTTACATGTCTTAAAATGAAAAAAAAGCAGGAAATGTTTCTTTTTTTTCAATAATTTATCAGTATAAGTAATGTACTGTCTGTGGTACCCGTCTACCCCTTAATGGGGATCCATGGTAATCAGGGGAGATAACCAAAATTTACTAATTTCTGAAAACGTCTATAGTAGGGTGGAGATATCCGGTTACTCTGTATCTCAATACAATGTTTGTTTAACAGTTAACTCAGGGTTTAGTTTTGACAGGTTTCAGTATAAAAATTACCCGATACCTGCTTATCCTCTATTTACTCTGAGATACAATTATTTTAATGAATATTTACCTGAATTTTCATCTGCCCACTGGAAGAAATTACATCCTTCTCCTCTAGGTTTTGGACAAGCATAGAATTGTCTCCCTTTATTTGGTCCTTCTTTCTGTACAGTTAAACTGTAAAAAAAATCAAAACCTGACATAGTGAATGTTCTACATGGCAGAAGTCATCATACATATAAAAAAACCTCTCTTGAGACTTTGTGTTAAAATTTTACAAGGATTGCTATATAGAATTTCTGAGTCACGTTCAATTTTGAAACTTCTGTGTTCATATTATTAAAAGAACACCTGATAGTGTTTTCTTTTACCATATAATATATATGGTGTTTAAAAAAATGTCATTATTCTCAAACATGAAGTTCTGATAAAAAAGTTTTTAAATTTAAATTTTTATCATGAGCTCTCCCTTTTAAATGACAAGATTTACAGACCCTATTAAAACTAATTATTTCAATGAAATTATTGCAGTGTCAATTCATAGTACATGTATAAAGACAAGACAGGCTATGGCATGCAGAGAGAAAAGGATACATGAATGATATATTAATTGATATTAATTAAAAAAACAATTAAGTATAGAAAGCTGAATTTGTTAATTTAGGAAACATCTCGAAAGCAGTGTTAATTCAACTGAAAGTTGAGTGATAAATAAATTCAGGGGCTTAAGAAGGACATGTTGTTGTTCAGCTGATACCTACCCATTACACATTTTTTAAATGAACAGGAGCCCAAAAAAGAAGGTTGAATTTGTAAGTGTCAGAGCTTTTTTTTTATTTTCATTTTAAATTTGACTTAGAGGGTCACATGCTGCATATAGGCAGAGACATATTTGACATATAAAAGCAAAAGAGATTTTCAAGTGTACTATCATGCCATGTCAATAACAACATACATGATACTGCAAAATTAGAACTTCGGAAACTACTTTTAATTTACTCAATATATTTCTAAACTGAGAAGAGGATTGTTTTCCTTAATAATTTCATAATGTAATTCAGAAAATTTAAAATAAAAAGAGGAAACTTCACGTGCAAATCTGACAAGTAAACACTACGAAGATCATGATGTGCTTTGTTGACTTTTGAAATTCCTCTTTTATTTCCTTGATTACAACTTTCTAGTTATGAAAACTGGGAAGTATTTTACCTTGTTGGTGAAGTACAGATAATTTTCTTATGATATTTTCATACATTATCCAGATATTAAGATTAATCTTGTGAAAAAAAGGTTTATCAAAATCTTGATTCTTGCATAATTGCGCAATAATTTGTTGAGTTGCCAACCTCTTGTGTGATATGTCTCTGGTATAGGTTACTGTGCTTCTTTGTTGAAGAATGTTAAATCTTTTGTGCAAAATGGCCAGTTAAAAATGACCATGAGAAAGAATTGCAAAATAAGTAAATCTACTGTATATTTCAGTATATAAATAACATATAGCTGGGAGGTGACAGACCAGATTGTTACCCCAAGAAAACATTGTCAACCAATGCGAAGCAGAGGTTGACAATGTTTTTCAAGGGGTAACAATCTGCTCTGTCACCCTCCCAGCTATATGTTATTTATTTTATTATACTGAATGTTACTTTGAATTCAATCATTTATTGAAAATCACTGGACCACGAGCAGAGGGTAACATTGCAAAAATTGTTACCCTATCAGTCATATGACAATTTTAGTGAATGTTACCCTGACAGATTTAATAAAAATCTTATATATGATAAATTGAATTGTCAAATCAATTTTTGTTAAGGAAAAATCTTCTAAAGAATAATAATAATATCTATTTACCTTTTGGCTGGATTTCCACAATTACAACAAGGACTATCTCCACTGCTACTTGTATTAGTATTATGATAATTCCTTTGTGTGGATGGATACCCTGAGTCATCTCCCCTGAAAATTAAAACCAACTTCCCTGTCACAGAATCTGATTATTTATAATGTATTATCAATGGTCAATAATTTGCCTTTTCTGAAAGAGGAATTATGAGTTTAAGAGATTGGCTTCTAAATTTCAATTCTCCAACAATGGTTTGACATCATATCTTTGTCCTTAGCCAATGAATATTTTGCCTTCAATACATTAATGTTCTCATTCTCTTATCTAGACATCCGGGCACTTTACCTGTGGAGGAGGTGAAAAAGTCCACATTTCTCTATATATCTAAGTAACTTCAACTTTAAGTTATTCATTCATTTTTTAAGATATTTCAATGAAACTCGGGATATGCATTTGGTACATCAATATAAACATCATAACCGAATTTCAAGATCATAGTTATTATAACACCAAATCTATTGCAATTTAATATATCAATTTTTTACATAGACTATAACTGTAAACATCGATAGCGTCACCTCTTATATTGGGGGTGTAAGATCGGAATCGACTAATCCGATTGGTCAATTCAGCTTTGTGATGTCACGCCGGATAAGAGAATACTGATAGGAATGATTTCAGATGAAGAAAATTCATTTAATCAACATGATTACAACTACTGCTGTATCTTACTTCTCTAGGAGTACCATTATCCCAGTTGATAGGATTTTGGTACAAGTCTGAAACTCATATTTGCATTTTCAAATTTATCATATTAAAATATATAGAATTCTAAAACCTGATGAGTATCTGTCTTGTGACAGATAGTCTTAGATGATTATCAAGAGACAGCTTGTCTTAGATGATTTTCAAGAGACAGCCAGTCTTAGATGATTATCAAGAGACAGCCAGTCTTAGATGATATCAAGAGACAGCTAGTCTTAGTTGATTATCAAGAGACAGCTAGTCTTAGATGATTATCAAGAGACAGCTAGTCTTAGATGATTATCAAGAGACACCTTGTCTTAGATGATTATCAAGAGACAGCTTGTCTTAGACGATTATCTTGCTCAACTTTCAGTAATTTTTAGTATTTATTTTATTTATACTCTTTAACCTTTTTGTTCTGATTGTTCTGATTTTCCAAATACAGGTATTTTGGCACAACTGACAAATGTCTGCTTGTCCCAAAAATGCATAGTTGCCAACTCACATGATTTTCGCGTGTTACACATGGTTTTTCAACAGTTTACATGCGAAGATTTTGTCCCACAGCGTGTAAATCTTTTCAGAACTTCACAAGCCATTACACGCTTTTCGTTGTTAAAGTTTTTGGTTATTAGTGATATCAAGTTTTTCGTGATTCTCTGGACTTTTCCATGACCGTTTTTAATGTTTTTGGTTATTAGCGCTATCGATCCCCGTTATTCTCCAAACTTGTCATGACCGTACGGTAAATTGCAAACTTTGATTCGGCCAAACAACTGATTTTAAATCATTTCAATAAAATTCTTGGTTGGGTACGACGACTAAAGACACGAATGCAAATAGAAAACGCTATTTTTGTACCGGATCAGTGATACCAACACAAAATTTGGGACTCCGAGTTTGATGAATTAATTTGAAGTCAAACTCAAAGACAGTGATCGTGGAGTAGGGGGGCTATGCAGCTTACATATTTATATTGGATCATTTACAGAAAGTGATATAGTCAGATATACAAAAGCTAGGGCTCATTTGAAACCATTTATCTGTAAAAACAGGCATAAGCCCATTTCCTCCTTGCCAGCTACAAAAAATTTGTTGAATGATATGTATCATCAGACAAGGCTGAGAACTCTGCTAACTTTTGCCTTATTGACTTGTAAATTCTACCAAACTTGTAATTGTTTTGAATATGTACCTAGTCAGGTAGTTCTAAAGTAAGCAAAACAGGCAAATGTTGAGTACAATAGGCTTTTATATTGGCAAATTAATTTCATATAAATTTTGTTCAATAATCCGAAAGTATGTCGCTCGTTTTCACACGCTTTTTGGTATCTCATGTCATGTCATGACTGATTTTTTCATTGTCAGAGGTTGGCAACTATGCAAAAATGTAAACATATGCTTACCTAAAAGAATGACCTCCCCTTGAACCAAACCCTCCACCACTGTCAGCATTTCCTCCACTAGCTTCATCAGCCCACAGGAAAAAATTACACTTAGAAGTACTACATTTATAAAACTGTCGTCCTGAATAACAAAAAAATCTTGGTATAAACATACATTGTATTTATTTATAACTTGTTCGAAGGTGAGGGAGGAACTATAAAAATATCCTTTTATTATCAACAATGTTAAAAAACATTGACACGATGAAAGGGGGTATAATTAAATATATTGAATAAAGGGCTACGCCAAGCGCAGCATGATACAACCCCAGCATGTCGACCACTGAAATTTGAACAAGTGTAATTGAAAGTGAGTGTGGACATACTAAAGAGCTTGATACAATAATTGCATGGACACAATAGGGGGAGTGACCAAGTAATTAGCTGGACACAAACTAGGGAAAATGAAAATTAGCCCTTATGACTCCTTATGGTTCCTCTTTGACTCCTTATAGCTCAAAAACGATAAGAGCTACACCAAATCCATTGACATACTACTGAAAGCTTATATCAAGTGGAATCCTAAGAAAAAAATCCCATCGAAAAGCGACGAAAAACAATTTCACGTAATCTGCAAGTTTACACTTTTGGCCCTTTCGATCCCTTATAGCTCGAAAACGGTAAGAGCTATGACAAATCTGTTGAATATTACTGAAAGCTTATTTCAAGAGGAATCTAAAGAAAAAAATCCCATCAAAATCAGATAAAAAATAAAAATGTTAGGTAATCTGCAAATTAGCAATTTGGCCCGGTTTGGCCCCTCAAAGCTAGGTAAGCAAACAAGTTACCAAAAATCTAATAGCAGAGCGCTTTGATAATTTTTCATAAGCAATCCATTGAAAAAAACTGCATCAGAATCGGACAAAAAATTTTTTTTTTTGATTCACCCCTTTTGGGCCCCATTTATCTCGGGAACGGTACATGCTACATGAAATCCGTTGGCAAACTACTGATTGGAAATTTCCTCACGAGCACACTGAAAGAAACCCCATCAAAATCTAATTAATAATAAAGATTCTACAGACAAATATGTGAAAACACCCAATTTAACCCTTTTTGGCCCCTTTTTAAAAAAAGGGTTGGGTCACAATGACCAAAACTATTGTAAGCCTTCCTTTTGTACCAAAGAACATAATGTTAAAATTTCATAAGGATTGATCTACTGGAACAAAAGTTATTGACCAAAAACAAAAGTGTCTACAGACGACGACAACGACAGACGACAACGATGACGATGACAGCACCATACCAATATACGATCGCAAAAATTTTTGCGATCGTATAAAAAAAGAGCATAGCCAAATGGCAGCCAGATATAACCCCCCGCTCATTGAACCCTGAATCAATACGGTTAGTGCAAATTTAGATGGGTATGGGCACAATACACGTGTGAACACAGTACAAATGTGAACATAATAAGAGTATGGACATGACGATATAATACTCAAAATAAACCTTTAACAAGGGTTCCAATGAAAATAATTTGTCCAAATAAGACCCCCAAAAAATCTCCTTTGTTTGACATTGTACACAAAGATCGTAAGCGTTCGAGAAATATCCTTACAACACTTTGAGAATAATTTCTCAAGACAATATCAATAAAACTAGAGGCTCAGATGAGCCTGTATCGCTCACCTAGTCACTGGTTTCATATATTGTCACCTATAGACCACCCATACATACTATAAATCAGTTCAGCAGATGTTACATTTTCATTCTTGGATGAGGTACAAACTAAAAATCACTAACTTTGGAAGGGATCACCCAAAGACAATTGTAACCAAGTTTGGTTCCAATTGGCTCAGTAGGTTCAGAGGAGAAGACATTTGAATGCATTTCCCATAGAGTCCCTATGTTAAACTATGTTCCACGCTGGCGGCCATCTTGGATGAGGTAAGAATGTAATAAGATGTGTTTTGTGAAACACTTATGCCCCTGAGTAGAAGTAAAGAATAAACATTAAGCAACTTTGAACAATGAATGTCCTTCTGACAAAATAATTTGTAGAAATAAATTCTTGTATCAACTGAAAAGTTTAATCACATCAAATGATGATTGCAATTGGAGGCAAACATAGAATTCACCCAAATAAATCCCCCAATCATATCCAAGTATTATTAAAAAAAAACACCCCCCCCCTATTTGGAACATTTATAGTCCAACTCATTGTGTTCTGTCCATCAGTGTTATCAGTACTTTGATTACACCAGGGATCATCAATACTGGTTTCCCAAAAGTGGAGGAATACACAGAAGAGAAGAAATGTAATAATAGAGATGTTTTTAGTAACATCCCTCATCATTGATATATATAATACATAAATACCTGTAAAACGAAAGTGNCCCACAAATTGTTCCTAAGCTGTAGCACGCATTAAGTCGATAAAGTCCCATAACTCCTGTGTAATTTGACCAATCAAAATGGCAATGTGATATGATCTTGTACATATGGTGACTAACAATCCTATAAAATTATCATATATTCGGACTAGCAGTCTCTGAGGAGTTGCGTCCACAAGATTTGCCATTGTATAACAATGTGGAAATAATCAAAGTCCCATAACTCCCACAAAATTTGACGATTCAAAATGGAGATGCGATATGATCTAGTACTAATGGTGACTAACAATCCTGTAAAATTTGAAGGAATTCTGGCAAGCGGTTTCTGAGGAGTTGCATCCACAAGATTTGCCATTGTATAACAATGAAGAAATAATCAAAGTCCCATTACTCCCACAAAATTTGACAAATCGAAATGGCGATGCGATATGATCTAGTACTAATGGTGACTAACAATCCTGTAAAATTTGAAGGAATTCTGGCAAGTGGTTTCTGAGGAGTTGCGTCCACAAGATCTCCATTTGTATAGTATTGCTAAAAAAAGTCCCATAACTCCTATAAAAATTGACGAATCAAAATGGCGGTGCGATATGATCTAGGACATATAGTGACTAACAATCCTACAAAATTTGAACAAAATCCTACACGGTTTCCGAGGAGTTGCGTCCACAAGATCTGCAGTTGTATAGTATTGCTAAAAATGGTCAAAGTCCCATAACTCCTATAAAAATTGACGAATCAAAATGGCGGTGTGATATGATCTAGTACATATAGTGACTAACAATCCTACAAAATTTGAACAAAATCCAATACACACTTTCTGAGGAGTTGCGTCCACAAGATCTCCAGTTGTATAGTATTGCTAAAAATGGTCAAAGTCCCATAACTCCTATACAAATTGATGAATCAAAATGGCGGTGCGATATGATCTAATACATATAGTGACTAACAATCCAACAAAATTTGAACAAAATCCAATACACGGTTTCCGAGGAGTTGCGTCCACAAGATCTCCATTTGTATAGTATTGCTAAAAATCGTCAAAGTCCCATAACTCCTATAAAAATTGACGAATCAAAATGGCGGTGCGATATGATCTAGTACATATAGTGATTAACAATCCTACAAAATTTGAACAAAATCCAATACACGGTTTCCGAGGAGTTGCGTCCACAAGAAAGTGTGACAGACGGACGGACGGACACAGACCATTACTATGTCCCACCGTCGTAGTGCGGTGGGGGAGAATAAATGAAAAGTGAAAGCAGAATTATCTCCCCTTCCCGGTTTACGACAATAATTATATTCCTTCATATGAAAAAGAAAGGAAATGGGGTAAATGTCAAGAAGACGGCATCCCATATCCAGGTTAAAATGCATATCTCCATATAGTGTCCTTCCTTTGTGTAGTTTCATCAAAATCCTTCAAGTACACCAAATGTAGTTTAAGAGGAGATGCGCTTACAAGAAGTGTAGACAAACGGACAGACCGACAGACAGACAGACAGACAGACAGAGGGATTCCTATATACCCCTAAACTTTGTTTACAGGGGTATGAAGATGGTATCATGTTTTTATGCCCCTGCAACGAAATGTCGGGGGCACATTGTTTTACCCTTATCCTTCCATCGGTCCTTCTGTCCGTATGTCCGTCCGTCTCATATCTGATATGCTGCTATTCCGGATAACTACTCCCCCAACATTACAACTACATTTATTTTACTTTGCAAAGTGATTAGGCATGAAATGAAGATGTGCATATTGTCATGGTTAAGATTTTGGCCAAAATTTGTGATTGTGAGGGGTAGTTAAACTTGGCCATTTTATTGAAATGTGTGTTCTTTAACTGTTATTCCAGACAACTCCTCCCACAATATTTAAGCTCCTTTATTTTACTTCGCACATTGATTATGCATGGATTGATAATGTACATATTGTCATGGATAAGATTTTGGCCAAAATTTGTAATTGTGAGGGGTAGTTGGCCTTGGCCATTTTATCCAAATATGTGTTCTGGAACTGTTAATCCGGACAACCCCTCCCACAATATTGAAGCTACATTTATTATACTTTGCACAGAGATTAGGCATGGTTTGAAGATGTGCATATTGTCATGGTTAAGATTTTGGCCAAAATTTGTGATTGTTGGGGGGAGGGTAGTTGGACTTGGCCATTTTATTAAGATGTATGTTATTCCTTTAACTATTCCCAAAACAATAAAGTTACATTTAACCATACACAGTGATTAGGTATGAACTGAAAATGTGCATATTGTCATTATTTAGATTTAGGGCTTAATTTATGTTTTTTGTGGGTATAACTGAACTTGGCCATTATATTGAAAGGTCGATTTTGGATAACACCTGATTTGTAATATTTATAGTCTGTATGAGATATGCGAGTTAAAGTTCTAGAACTACTAGTTGGACTTGGCCATTTTATTAAGATGTATGTTATTCCTTTAACTATTTCCAAAAAAATAAAGTTACATTTAACCATACACAGTGATTAGGTATGAAATGAAAATGCATATTGTCATTATTTAGATTTAGGGATTAATTTGTGTTTTTTGTGGGTATAATTGCACTTGGCCATTATATTGAAAGGTGTGTAGTTGAAAGGTCGATTTTGGATAACACCTGATTTGTAATATCTATAGTCTGTATGAGATATGCGAGTTAAATTTCTAGAAATTTGTTTATCAAGTGCCAAGACAGTGGGTGTCCATGAAAAACATTAGATAATGGAAGCGGGGGCATTTTCTCTCTAGTTTCTTATATACCTCCTCTATGTGCCCTCAATCAAATGTTATTTAAAAACATAGTTTTAAAAAAGACATTTAATCATCAGAACATCCTAACAACACTGTAATGAAAGTTGGTTCTATAAACCTGTATTTTGTAATGGTATCAATTTGAATGAAAACATAGTGATGAGTATTGAATAGCACATATAATTTTTTATCTCAGAATCATTTTGCTTCATAAAAGATATATGAGACATGCAATATATTTGAAGTAGATTTTAGATTGCAAAATTAAACTGTTTCAAAAGGATGAAAAGAAGCAGTCCTCTAACAATCCTTACCCTTTTCTTGCACATGTCTTGAAATCAAAAAGTGTGACATTATGTTTTTGGATAGTGAAAACACTAGAGCCAACACACTTACTACACATATCTTTAGATTACAAACACACTTACTACACACATCTTTAGATTACCAACACACTTACTACACACATCTTTAGATTACCAACACACTTACTACACACATCTTTAGATTACCAACACACTTATTACACACATCTTTAGATTACCAACACACTTACTACACACATCTTTAGATTACAAACACACTTACTACACACATCTTTAGATTACCAACACACTTACTACACACATCTTCAGATTACCAACACACTAACTACACACATCTTTAGATTACCAACACACTTACTTACACATATCTTTAGATTACCAACACACTTACTACACACATCTTTAGATTACCAACACACTTACTACACATATCTTTAGATAAGAGTGTGAAGGCAAATTAAAGCTGCAATGTTTAAGGGTACAATGTAACAATAATCTATGCATTACCTGTGTTGGGGCCTTCTTTCCTGACTGTCAACAAAATACTATCGTCACCACAATTACATACAACAGAATTATTTCCTGATTGTTCATTACTTGAGCCTCTGTTCATGGGTTGCACAGGTAAAAGAGGCTCTCTAGAGTTATCTCCCCTATTCTGACTTTGATAATTGACTGGACTACTAAACCCTGTAGATCTCTGAGAATTTACATTAGAACTTTGATTTGCTCCTCTTTGGTAAGGAGTATTATTCTGATGTTGAAATGGTCTTTGATTACCACTATTTCTTTGATAAGAATTATTTGGTGTTTGAAATGTTGAACTCTGGGTAGAATAAGATCGAGATTGTCCCGAGCTGCCGTATCCACTATCTGGTATAGAAGTGTTGAGAGATGTATTGTGATTGGATACTGGTCTATTATTACTAGAAGGCCTTTGTTGTTGAGAAGCTAAAAAAATAAAATCAATAAAAATACAAACAAAGGGTATAGATTTTGCTTCCAGTGTACTTATTGTCTAATGCAGATCAACCTTTTTTACTTTCTTTTCTTATTTACTTGTTCCAGTCTTGGTTTTCGAATCATTGTGTTTTTTTTTCTTCAAAAGTCTGGTCCAATTTATTCTTTGGTGCTTTTACTTTGCAATTCTTTTAAATTTAATACAGGATTAGACACCCCAAAGAATGTTTCACCCTACAAACTTAGAGCTAATCATAACATTTATGATTGGTTGTTTTTAAGTCAATTTTTAAAATGCTTTATTCAAGTGTTCATTGTGCAGCATTGGCAAAAATGTTCACATAATTTTTTTGCTGTTCATTTTAGGTTTTAATGTAGAACTGTGTCTCCCGTTGTGACTATTATGGCTAGACAAATTGATGAACAAGTCTCAACAAAACTTGTCAATTGGTATATGCAGTTTGTCAATGACTGAGTTCTAACATGATTTCACATAATTTTAACTTTATATATATTTGTGGTTGTCTCATCAACATTCATTATAAATATCTTGTTTTTCCTCTCCCTGCATACATGATTTATCAAATCTTTTTTAAAAGCAGAGACTCCAAGGAGCCTGTATCGCTCACCTGGCTTTCAGTTGCCTTAATCAAGGAAACATTGTAAGTTATACAGTTCATCTTCAGTTTCTCAAACTTGTGTAGCTCGAACACCTCCAATATCTTGAACTGTTTTTAAAGTCTGATCATGTTTTACTATATTTCTTTGTTGGGCTTTTTTTGAAAAAAAAAAACGTGCTTGCTAAGGACCACTTTCGACACCAGTTTTGAAGTCGAGACGTCATTTTGTAAATGGCAGTCAACAAACAATTTTCAACATCAGTTTTGAAGTCGCAACATCAATATCTATTTGGAAATAAAATTTCATTGAAATCGGATAATGTTGAATTTTCCCGCCTTTTTAGGCGGCCATTTTAAAAATGGCAGTCAACGAACAATTTTTAACATCAGTTTTGAAGTTGCGACATCAAGACCTATTTGGAAACCAAATGTCATTGAAATCGGACAATGTTGAATTTTTCCCGCCATTTTTTGGGGCAGCCATTTTGAAAATTGCAGTCAAGGAACAATTTTCAACATCAATTTGAAGTCGCCACAGCATGGCAAACATTTCATCAGTTTACACTTGACCTTCATCTTCTATAGTTTTAGAAATAAAAGATGAAAAATACGAAAAACTTAAAAAAAATTCGGTGAAAAAAGGGCAATAACTCCTACAAGGGTTAATGGATTTTCTTCAAAATTTCGAGGTGGGTAGACCTTGATATGCTGAACATTTTTGCAATTTACACTTGACCTCTATCTGTTACATTTTTTGAAATAAAAAATAAAAAATGCAAAAATTTTGAAAATTTAACGGAAAAAGAGCTATAACTCCGAGATGGGTTTTCAGATTTTCTTCAAAATTGCATGTCAGATTTTTTATATCTGTAACGGTTTTCGAGTTATTGGCCAAAAACTGCAATTTACCCCTATGTTCTATTTTTAGCAACGGCGGCCAAGTTGTTTGACCTACAGCCTAATCGAACACAATTTTGAGAAGCCATACTCTGGTGATGTTTGGCCAAGTTTGGTTACATTCGGCCCAGTGGTTTCAGAGGAGAAGATTTTTGAAATTGTTGACAGACGGACGACAGACGCATAGTGATGGCAAAAGCTCACATGGCCTTTTAGGCCAGGTGAGCTAAAAAACAACAAAGCCAATACTTTATATCCTTCTCTGAGAACATCCTACCTGATATATTGAGTGCTTCATTTAATGTAGAATCACAACCTCCTATACATCCACAGTATCTGTAATATACATATATTTAAATTGTATCATTAATTTCTATCAAGTATATAAATGTAAAATTCTATTAAGGAATGGATTATCAGGCAAATAAATTTGTATTTTTTTCCTCTCTCATTATATGGAACATGGATTGAAAACAATTAGACATTCTTACTATTTATTTTGGAGGACAAGTCAAAAATGAATTTAACAAAAGGTGTCTGTTTTGAAATTGGATAACTAAAAACATCTAATATTTAAAACAGTAACTTCTTGAGGTGCTTCAATCTTCGGACTTCGGATCTTGTGTAAGATTTTTCAACTTATCTATTCTCATCCAATGAAATGCCTTTAAATCTTAATTACACTGACCATCATTTTAGTTTACATACATCCTTAGCAGGCTTTTTTACAAAATTTAATCAATGCTGGAATTCAAAGACTATGCGAGACAACTGAGAACTTGCAAGTAGTGGAATGTGAATCAAAAACATCTTTACACATTAAATTAGCATAATTACACCAGCAGTCTTTAATCACACTTTAACCAAGATTTTAAATCAAAGACATGCAGCCAAACAGGCAAAGTTTCCAAAATGAATGTTCAAAAAAGGCAGAAGTATTTAATAATAACTGTCAAGTTTATCCTGTCAACAATAGCAAATTTTTGTTTTTCAATGTGAACTTCAATACCCGACCTTGAAAATAAATGCCATCCAAGGTAGCAACTTACACAACACAACAGATAACTAGCTTTTTTTTTAATATCATTCACATCATAAATTCAAATATCTTGCTCTTATATTTTTGTCATCTTCAAAATATTCACTGAATCTGACTGAATACCATGATGTAAATGATTATCAAAATGTAATATTTTTTCTTTTCACTTCGGTCAACGTATAAATGATTATCAAAATGTAATATTTTTTCTTTTCACTTCGGTCAACGTATTTGCAATAAAATCTTTACAATAATTAACTTACCAAGAAGGCACTATAGGGGATACTGAGCCTCTCTTAAACTTGAACTTCCTCTGTAGGTGCCATAAGGGAAACTGAGCCTTTCTTAAACTTACTCTGTAGGTACCACAGGGGGCACTGAGCCTCTCTAAAATGATCTTAAACTTACTCTGTAGGTACCATAAGGGGAACTGAGCCTCTCTTAAACTTGCTCTGAAGGTACCATAGGGGCTATTGAGCCTCTCGTTAAGGCATATCCAACTGTTTCTTGTTATATTGTCATTTTTACAATTTTTAGATATATTATGAAACAAGTACCAAGGATTCCAACAAGAGGCTCTCAAGAGCCTGTATCGCTCAACTGGCCCTTGATTAACATAGACATTTTATGTTAAAGAGCCCTTATATATAATTAAACTATAAATCCAATTTACCTAATTAGTTAAAGGGGAGAAG
>MJUU01014423.1:37449-47683 GCA_002080025.1 Modiolus philippinarum | reverse complement strand
CATCATGGGGCCTCTTGTTTGCACCAAGACCAATATCAAAAATCCGAAAGCTTATTGCGCATCTACAGACTATATGCAACAATTCTATAACAAAATTAAATCCCTAAATCCATAAATGTAGGAGGAGTTTGTGTCACATGCCACATGTGTAAAAATTAACATCATGGGGCCTCTTGTTTGCACCAAGACCAATATCGAAAATCCGAAAGCTTATTGCGCATCTGCACACTATATGCAACAATTCTACAACAAAATTAAATCCCTAAATCCAAAAATGTAGGAGGAGTTTGAGTCACAAGAAAAGTGTGACGGACGGACGGACGGACGGACAGACGGAGGGTATTACATTATCCCCGAACTTTCTTCGAAAGTGCGGGGATAATAAGTCTTAATCATTAAAAATATTATGTTCATAATTAAACTTTATTTTATAATTTATAAATTCTTTTAATATTTATACCTTTTGAAAATTACTCGAACACATTTTTTAGGTACTTTTACATTTCAGGTAAGATTTATGTGAATTAAACTTTAATAAAGTGAAAATAGTCAAATCATAAATTAATCAATACATACTGAATGCCCAATAATGTACATACAACATTTTTTATTTATCTGCTCCAGGAAAAAGGTAGTTCTTTGTTTTTGTTCTATAAATAGCTCACTTTTTCAACGGTTTGATTGTGGGAAACGTAAATGTTGTGGACAATTTCCATTGAATTTTTCAATAAATTAATAGTAAAAGGTCAGTTTGCCTTGTTGTCACTCTCATGAGTGGATATGTACAAGGTTTTAGCCGTGTAATGAACAGGAATGATCATCAGAAATCTTGCCATTTTACTTCCTGCCACCGGCAATAGACAGAAATAGAAATGCAAATACCAATATGCATAGACACTTTCAAAATCCATAGGGTGACTTCCAGTCTCTTCAGGCGACTTGGGGCCCAACAGGGCGACATTATCGCCCTAATCGACCAGTTTGGTGAGCCCTGCCTGATGGTGATGCTTGATTCACTTTAAATCTTGAAATTTTACATTTAAAAGGAATGAATTAAAATGTGCAATGTTTGTTAGAGGGACATACGCTAAATCTTTAATTATTTTTTTAAGAGGTTTAAAATCTTAAACGCTTTTGATCAAGTAAAATGTTTTCATCCATAGTCAAGACCGGGATGTTTTTCAAGCAAAACAAGTGAAAACCACAAGTTTCTCATGTTGAAAAACAATCAATTTTATGCAGCAATACAAATAAATTAATTTTTAAATGTTTTGGCACCCTGCAGTCATCAACAGCGAGGATGTTGAAATTTTTACAACAGTAACAAATATTGACTTGCAACTTGTCAATTCTTGACTTTTGACAATCAGACATGTAATTTACATACACAAGTTTTATTGCCCTCTACAGCAATAAAACTTGCGATGTTGAGATTAGAGTTTGGGATGGATTTTGGAGATTTATCTGAAATTATCTGTGTCACACTGTGGTCGTGTTACATCAAAATCAGTGATAAGAGAGAGGGAATCAGTTCACATTTAGCTAACTATATATATTTGTACTATATTTCAGACTATCAGCGTGTCAACTGTAATGGACCTGTAATGATCTTTTTAGCAATGGTGATTTAGGAAGAAAATGAAATTAAGTGAATAAGGCACTTTGACTTAAAATAATAAGTTCTGTCAGTTCTGATAGAAATATTGTGAGAGACCTATAGTGTTGCAGGATATGTGATCTCTATTATAGATTTTATTATAAATCATCTGTTGGTCAGATCATATTTCAATTCATCTGTGTTCTATGTTGTGTTTAATTATAGCTTAATTTCAGTTCTTACTAATTTTCTGATCCAAAAAAGAACACAAAATGGTGTGGTGTCTTCTTCAAAGGCTTCTTCACTTCATCCTTTGGAGCTATGACCTGTTAAAAAAAGACAAAAAATGAGGGGGAAAATATTATTTTAATTAACATTTGATAAATTGGTTTGGTTCTTGCTTATTGTTGTGTACAGGGGTCAATTAATGTCCGACTAAAATGATTCTTCGTCATTTATGTTTCATTAATATTCAGTACCCCAATTACAAATCATAATTAATTTCTCTTTCCCACTAGTATCTTCTAGAGACGTGCAAACAAGAATTTCCATTGGCAAAATAAAAATTTAAATATGACTGTGAATACTGGAGAAATTATAATGCCCCTTGGCAATCAATATTCTTAATCAAAGATGACATTAAATTTTTCTCAAATGTAATTTGCAAGACAAGACAATTTTTACAGAATGAGTTTGCTTTGTGGGTAGGATTTGCAAAGATATATACAAATCATATGTTTTGTATGCATGTGCATGTAAAGTCTCCAAATTCACTGTGTCTAGCATCCTCAATAAACACGTGCACTAAGGGTGCTACTGACACTGTGCAGAAGTGTTATTTTAAAAATTTTATTAATCTGGTACCTTCACTGCAAAACACAGGTAAGTGAGAAGTGTTCTACCGGTCACGCAAAAGTTGTCCCCAAAAGAGCCCCGTCTAGTGTTGATTGAGGATGCTATAATTTTTTATACCATGTAAGCATGAATTTCTTGATGTAAAATAATTTGTGAATTGAAATATTTATTGTTTTCTCTCATACAAATTTGTAGAAGGGCACATGAAATTTCTTCTACTGCATAAATGTGTATATTTCTTGTGTTTAAAAGATTATCAGAACAAAAACAGTATTCTAAATTTTAGGTGTGTGTTTATAAAACTATGGGAGATAACTCTGCATTGACTCGAAATTTGCAAGGTAAGCTTGTCTACAATGCGATTAAGAATATGGATAGACAATAATAGATCGGATATTCTTCGATTTGAGACATGTTTGCAAGAGATTGTTGCATTTTTTGGAGTCTTTGCTTCTCTGGGTTTCATTTCATCTGTGTTGTTGACATGCCGGTGACTAGACTTTCCTCCCAAACCTCACCTTTCCAGGCCATGCAGGGAATCCTTTCATCTTTGCCCTGTGAAAATAAAATAAGGATAAAATACTCTTCCGTTTGCAATGTTTCAAATCTATAATTCAAGACTTAATGGGTGGATATGGATCAATATTTACCAGACTAAATCGCCGACTTCATATTTCGCCTCCATTTTTGAATGAGAATGCTGCATTATGGGAAGGTTTTTTGGCGTGGGGAAAATCCACTTCCGAGCAACGGTCAACGGGAGGTAACTACGAGGCAGCAATTTTTCCCGCAAAATCACGCATCAAAAACAGGAGTTGCGTAACTTACTCCGTGTGTTATCGTTACTTACGGGAAACGCTTAATTTTATTCCTTATTTTTTTTATATCAAAAAAAATATTTTCTGATATAAAACAATTTAAAAAAAAATAAGTTTCTGATATCAGAAAAGTCACTAAATTAGATAAATAATTATTTCGGCACCGGTCAAATAGCCTACACATAGCGTTCTTGCTATTTTGTTGGCAATGTTTTTATTATACTGTATAAGTTTTGACATTTTTGTTCGATAATTTTTTTTTTATTATCCCAGTTGTCAATGTTTGTCATAAATAAAGTTGCAGTATGAAAATAAAAGATGTTACATTTTCAATTTTTGCGCTCAGTAAAGCTTTATTTTGATCATATTATTTTTTCTTAAATATTAATTAAATGAATATAAAAAAATCTGTAAATTCGTATAGTGTTTTTCTTCACTTTAATTTACTTTATTACGAAATGCATAATTATACCTCTAAGGGTTGAAAGCATATATACAAACATATAAACGAAGTACAATATGAAATAAAATATACATTTTTTTCTTTTATTCTGCTCTCAAGTCTTTTTCGGAAAACATACATGTATTGAACAATGCAGAGTGGTCTTACATATTGAAAAAAGTCATCCATTAATCTTTTGACCATGGACGATATAGTTAAAAAAAAGAAGCAGCACATAATGCACAATTTGACAGTTACGTCGTTTTGAAACAAACCATAGAGAAATATGAAAAGAAACATTTTGTTCAACTGTGGAAACGGGACTCCCGCACAATTAAAGCTATGAACTTCAGGCCGTGCATGCCGTGTATGCCATCTGGGACTAATATAACATTTATATTAGTCCCAGATGCCATGCATTAAATTTTGCTGCATTCATGGTGGAAAAGACCATAAACCATCATCTTCAGGTAATTTATAAATGTGTAACTCAGCCTCATGAACAACATATACTTCCGTAGTATGAGTAGAAGGATTTATCAAGTATGAGGGAGTAGACAAGAGTGCCTTTCACCTTTCCCCCTGCCATCACTTTAGTGTAATGTGTAGTGCCTGCCTAGAATGGCAACATATGTCATGTGCAAGACTTAAACATTCCCCAAAATCCAAATTTATGTAAATAATTTCTATGCATCGCTTCAGGTTCAAACTAGCTGCCACTTGAGTCTTTTATGGAGATCAGTTTTTAGAATATTCTATCTACTTTTATTCTTTTATGGAATAGTGCTTTCTCATAAGCAGAAATACTTAACAATTTTATCCTTGGTTTGAACCTATGAATCTTATTTTTAAAGTTTATTTTAATCTTCGCTATGTTTTATGACAATTTTACAAATTTAGTGCAGTGTGCATTTATACATGTATAATAAATATTTTGTACCGTATTTTCTTACTTACCTCATGGTATATTAATGTTTTAAATAAAGCCGACAAAATAGTCTACAAGCTATTTTGCCGTCGCCGGTCCAATAGCCTATGGACTATTTTGCCGGTACCGGCTAAATTGCCACTGCAAAAAAAAAATGATATATTAAAAATCTAAAGAATCGAGTTCTGACATAGCCATTGTTGAAGGCCTCGCGGTGACCTCAAGATTAAAAACAACAATAAAAGCGTTGTTCTATTACTTGGTTTAGCCAGAGACATATAATCAAATGTAATTATATGTCTCTGGTTTAACCATGTATTTGTTGAGACTTTGTCTCATATGCAAATTTACTCAATGTCCTTTCATTTTGCATTTAAGTTGGCGATGATTTTGTTACCTGTATGACTTTGCATAATTTATTCATCCCAATAAAATTTGTTCAATAAATTTTCAGAACAACGGCAGTAGAATACCGAAGGATCAAAGCACAAGATTGCATAAACCAAAGCTCAGGGGCAAGGAAAAAAAACAAAACAAAACGAGAACAGCAGAAGACACAACACACCCAGAATATACACGAACACAACAAATACAACGCCCAAAAACCAAATCACTAACGGTGCATGTGAACTCCTCAAATAAGTGACAACAGGTTCTCCGGAAGGGTAAGCTTGTCCTGTTCTGTAAAGTCACATTGCAGGGTACAGCCTCATTCGGTAATGTCAACTCCGGGTAGTTGTGAAACTAGATAAACTGGTACGTCTCATTTGTAAAATCGACATTTCATGTCCATCTATGATGTCGTGGCGACGGCCATGGAATTTCGGAAAGGATGAGAGTAACAAAGGCTGAACATATCCCTGACTAAGCAGTTTCTATGATAGTGCTTTGCTTTTACGCTTTCCCGCAAACACAATGTTAAAATAATCATGTTCACCCCAAAAGTGGAACTTCCAGCAGGGTTTTAGAAATTTTAATTTCAGTCGTTTTTTGTCATTTTTGTAATTGATTTTACGAAAATGAAAAGTTTCCCTTGAGAACAATATGCCTAACATCCATATACTCTTGAATTCCTTGTAGTAACAATGATGAATTTTAGTACAGTATAGAAAATGTTACATGAGCAAAATCATGCCCTGGGTCTATGACTGATTTCTTTGTCAAAAGGGGTGTGCGGGGAACAATGTCATTTCCGACAGTCGTTACTCTAGTTTTATTATGTGTGCGGAACAACGGCAGTAGAATAGACGAGTTTCCAATTGGTGAAATTTCCCGGAAAAATGTTGACGTCAAAATGTTTCGTGACGCAATTTACTCCGATTGTCCCCAAGTCCCAGGTCAATCGGAGTAATTCATTCATAATTCATAAAACGAAATTGGAAATTCGTCTATACCGAAGAAACATGGAAGTGGTATTAACAAAGACATGGCCAAAACGAGAACACACGGGAAACAATGACGTTAGATAGCTACAAGAAACGAGAACACATGAAACAATGGCATTAGACATCTACAAAGCACAGGAAAAAAAACCAACACACACAGCATTCAAAACCAAGGCACTCACAGAGTGAACTCTCGTGAAACTGAGGGTGACATCAGATGCTCCGGAAGGGTAAGCTTGTCCTGCTCTTTTCACAACTAGAAAGTAGAAATGCCTAAATCATTTGCATATAGGGTATTGGTTAGGAGCATTTTGTTAGGTGGTTAATACAGGCCTAGTCCCTAAGCCCGTAGCTCAATTTGCTGTCGGGTCTAGAAGAAATGAGAAATAGTTGTAAAGGAAATTCCAAATACCTTTCGTGTAAAGTTTGTTTCAGTTTACTTTAGTTATTTCGTAGGAAGTTATCAAAATATGACTCTCGTTACAATTTTAATCCTCATTAGTCGTTGTTAAGGAAAATTCAAGCCCCGCTCTTGTAAAGTTTGATTCAGTTTACTATAGTAGTTTCATACTGGGAAATTATCAAGATATGGCTCCCCGTATCTGCATCCTTATTTTTTGTTTATTCCAAATTGGTTTGTAACTTCAGGGGAGAGGATCGATTAATGCTTCCTTGTAGGGTCCAATGTTAAACTTTGTTCACCGTGGTGGCCATATTTGACAAGGTGCACTTTTCAAAAAGGACCACCCAAGGTCTCTTGTGATTGATTCTACCTGGCCCTGTAGCTTCAAAGTAGAAATTTTTGAATGAATTTCCATTGAGTTCCAACTATGCTCCCCTCCGACGGCCATCTAGGATAATACTGGCCTGACCAACACAATTTTCAAAGATTGTTAACTAAGGACAGTCGTGACCAAGTTTCGTTCAGTTTCGCCAAATGGTTTCAGTAGAGATTTTTAAATATGATTCCCATAGGGTCCAAAGTTACACTAAGTCCCACGTTGGCGAATATCTTGGATGAGGAACAGATTTGCTCACTTCCAGGCCAGCTCACAGCCAACTTAGATGAATTCTTGACACTCTCGTGCAGTGTGGAGTCAGTAAAAAGATTCCCCGTGCTTTAGGTTCTCATATGAATGCATATCAAAATTCAACATTTGGCTTTCTTGTTGTGTAAAAACTAAACTATTTTCCTGACATCTGTATATATACTGCCCACATCTCCCGATTTTACTTGCCAAGTTTTTTACAAACAACTCGATGAGTGTCCTGTAATCGTTTATATATTGTATTGTCTATTGGTCACTTTGTCGGGAAACAGATGACAGTGTTTGAGAGAGAACTTTGCCCAATATGTTATGATTTTTCTATTTTTGCAAAATTCCCACAAATTTATGATGCTTCTTACATTTGAGGGTTTATTTCCCCTATAGTAAAATATTTTTTGAATTGTTGTATTATTAGATGCCATAAATAATCTTTAATTTTTACAATAAATCATTCTGAAACTCTTACTTCAAAGGGAGATAATTTGAAACTGATGTTTCACAAATTGTGGCTCAATCCCCCAAGGATGAAGAGGAGAGGAGCGGATCGTAACCCTTGGCTAGCGAAGGTGGTTGCCAAGCCCGCATCCATAAGAAAAATGATGTAAAACAGGGGATGGATGTTGCTTTGTTCAATATTTAGCAAGTGAATTCCACTTAAACCGGTGCTAGGGGCCGTCTTGAAGAGTGTTTGCTCTTTGTTGAAGGTCTCATAGTGACGTCAAGATGAAGAACAATAATGAAAACGTTGTTCCATTTGCTTAATCTTACCATGTATTTATATATATCCTGCCTCTAGTAAATTCCTGAGACGTCGATTGGTCAAACGACGTCACGTGCCGACCGTGTATATTCCATATCGAGTGACTGATTAATATACCGTCAGTGACCGCCATTACCCGGCGTCACTGTACGTTTTTAAATAGGTTTTTTGACAATTTACTGGACTCTCGACAGGATATAAACATTACACAGTATGTAAGTGACCTAATATGGTATATACACGGTCAGTAAATTGAATATTGGGCTCGAGCTACGCTCTCGCCCAATATGAAATTTACTGACCGTGTATATACCATATTAGGTCACTTACAGACTGTGTAATATATAGTATTTGTCCCATGTACATTTACTCCATATCACGTTATTTGACACGTCAGAGAACATCCCGAGCATTTTGGCAGCTTAAACATAACCTCTAAATCTTGTTATGCTAATCACTTTTGTCCGAGTAACGAACTTGTAATCGTTTTGCTTGTTCCTCGGACTAATTGAACACTATTTTAAATCAAGATACACCGATTATGCATATTCAGGCCAAATTTGGTTAAAATTTGCTCAGTGGTTACAGGCAGAGACATTTAATTAGTGTTGTATATGTTGTTAAAAAATGAGTTTTTAAAGAAGTTCGCGATGTACGGGTCAGACACAGACGGACCCCAAGTGATGACAATAGCTCACATGGCATTTGTGAGTCGAAAAATGAACGCAAATATCAAATAGTTCATGCAAAAATCGATGAGTGATCAAGTAATCATCACATTCTAATTACAAAACTACTTTACATGGATTCNCTGTGAGTTAGCCCAAGATGCACCTGCATGCAAAGTTTGATGACCCTACACTGCATAGTTACTAAGATATATACCCAAATGCGGACGCGGACGCGGACACGGACGCGGACACCGGGGTACTCCAATAGTCCCCCTCAACTTCGTTGAGGCGAACTAAAAATAAACATTTTAACAATTCAAATATTTAAAAACAATGTAAATGGTCTCTTTAATGAAAGTAAATCATCAATAATGTGTATGAACAATGATATCATGCTGCCAGATGTACATTTTATTGCACCGCCTACTGATAAGTTGCCCTCCAATAAAATGCCCCCTTCTGCCCTTTCACAGTGTCACTTTCTACCTGCCTCTATAAAGCTTCTGTGGGAAACACTTTGTAAGGGATCACCCAAGGACTATTGTGGCCAAGTTTGGTTGCAATTGGCTAAGTAGTTTCAGAGAAGAAGATCTTTGAAAGTGTTTTCCCATAGGGTCCAATGTTAAAATTTTGTTTCCGCTGGCGACCATCTTGGAAATCGTGCAGACCTAAAAAACACCTTTTTTGTAAGGGACCACCCAAGGACTATTGTGGCCAAGTTTGGTTCCAATTGGCTCTGTAGTTTCAGAGAAGAATTTCTTTGAAAGTGTTTTCCCATAGGGTCCAATGTTAAAACTATGTTCCCCGCTGGCGGCCATCTTGGAAATTGCGCGATCCTGAAAAACACCTTTTTTGTAAGGGACCACCCAAAGACTATTGTGGCCAAGTTTGGCACCAATTGGCTCAGTAGTTTCAGAGAAGAAGATCTTTGAAAATGTTTTCCCATAGGGTCCAATGTTAAAACTATGTTCCCTGCTGGCAGCCATCTTGGAAATTGCGCGGACCTAAAATACATCTTTTTTGTAAGGGACCGCCCAAGGACTGTTGTGGCCAAGTTTGGTTGCAATTGGCTCAATAGTTTCAGAGAATAAGATCTTTGAAAGTGTTTTCCCACAGGGTCAAATGTTAAAATTATATTTCCCGCTGGCAGCCATCTTGGAAATCGCGCGGACCTAAAAAAACACCTTTTTTGTGAGGGACCACCCAAGGACTATTGTGGCCAAGTTTGGTGCCAATTGACCCAGTAGTTTCAGAGGAGAAGATCTTTGAATGGAATTTTTTTCGCCGGACGGACGTACGACGGACCCAAAGTGATGGCAAAAGCTCACCCTGGCATTAGCCAGGTGAGTTAAAAATGTGATTTTCCCATAGGGTCCTATGTTAAATCATGTTCCGTGCTGGCCGCCATGTTTTCCATCTGATTTGAACGAAATGAGCAATCTTTGTTAAGGACCTTTAGTACATCTTCCTGTAAAATTTAGTCAAATTTGCTTCAGCCTTTTCAGAGCAGAAGATGAAAATGTGATTTTCCCCTGAGGGTCCAATGTTAAACCTAAGTTCCACGCTGGCGGCCATGTTTTTTAATCGGATCTGAATAAAATGAGTAATCTTTGTAAAGAACCTTCCATACATCATTTCTGTAAAGTTTGGTTGAATTTGCTTCAGTGGTTTCAGAGGAGTAGATGAAAATGTGATTTTCCCATAGGGTCCTATGTTAAACCATGTTCCG